>SEMN01000205.1:707081-870143 GCA_005408345.1 Macquaria australasica | reverse complement strand
GCGCAGGAGTCCCCGGAACCGAGGCAGCTGAACATCGGCAAAAATAACTAAAACCCAAAAACAAAACAAAAAAACTGAGGACGAATGTGCCGCCATCCATTGATTCCTCAGTGGCTGCCCCGGTCTCTGCCGAAGCAGCTGCCCTTCAGCAGCCTGGAGCAGAAGCTCCGACCGGCTCAGCTCTGAGCTTCAGAGCTTTCCAGCTTTCTCCTCCGTGGGTGGAGATCTTAACCTGAAAGCCTGGACAGCTCCCTTTGATACTCTAGGCAAAGTTAGAACTGGTGACATCATCATTACCTCACAGATGATGTGACTATGATGTCATAGAACGCGTTGATACATCAAAGACAATTGTTATGTCAATGCGTACCATGACCCTCCCTTCCCCCCAAACCACCTCCGGTCCCAACAAACCCCCTCCCTTTCCACCAAACCCCCTCCCTCCCTTATCCCTGCCCACGGAGCAGAGTTGGTAGCTGTGTTGCTTTGAGGAGAGCCGGTCGGAGCCCCTGTTCTGGCTGACTGGAGGTCAGCTGCTTCGCGCAGGAGTCCCCGGAACCGAGGCAGCTGAACATCGGCAAAAATAACTAAATCCCAAAAACAAAACAAAAAAACTGAGGACGAATGTGCCGCCATCCATTGATTCCTCAGCGGCTGCCCCGGTCTCTGCCGAAGCAGCTGCCCTTCAGCAGCCTGGAGCAGAAGCCCCGACCGGCTCAGCTCTGAGCTTCAGAGCTTTCCAGCTTTCTCCTCCGTGGGTGGAGATCTTAACCTGAAAGCCTGACAGCTCCCTTTATACTCTAGGCAAAAGGTGCGGTGTTAGAACTGGTGACATCATTACCTCACATGATGTGACTATGATGTCATAGAACGAGATGGATACATCAAAGACAATTTGTTATGTCAATGCGCATTCATGACCTCCTCTTTCCCCCCAAACCACCTCCCGGTCCTTAACAAACCCTCCTTCACCAAGCCTCCTCCCCTTTATTCCTCAGCCCACGGAGCAGAGTTATAGCTGTGTTGTTTTGAGGAGAGCTCGGTCGGAGCCCTTGTTCTGGCTGGACTTCTGAGGTCAGTTGCTTTCACAGAGTCCCCGGAACCGAGGCAAAGGAACATCGGGCAAAAATAACTAAAACCCAAAAACAAAACAAAAAAACTGAGGACGAATGTGCCGCCATCCTTTGATTCCTCAGCGGCTGCCCCGGTCTCTGCCGAAGCAGCTGCCCTTCAGCAGCCTGGAGCAGAAGCTCCGACCGGCTCAGCTCTGAGCTTCAGAGCTTTCCAGCTTTCTCCTCCGTGGGTGGAGATCTTAACCTGAAAGCCTGGACAGCTCCCTTTTATACTCTAGGCAAAGGTAGAACTGGTGACATCATCATTACCTCACAGATGATGTGACTATGATGTCATAGAACGCGTTGATACATCAAAGACAATTGTTATGTCAATGCGTACCATGACCCTCCCTTCCCCCCAAACCACCTCCCGTCCCAACAAACCCCCTCCCTTTCCACCAAACCCCCTCCCTCCCATATCCCTGCCCACGGAGCAGAGTTGGTAGCTGTGTTGCTTTGAGGAGAGCCGGTCGGAGCCCCTGTTCTGGCTGACTGGAGGTCAGCTGCTTCGCGCAGGAGTCCCCGGAACCGAGGCAGCTGAACATCGGCAAAAATAACTAAAACCCAAAAACCAAACAAAAAAACTGAGGACGAATGTGCCGCCATCCATTGATTCCTCAGCGGCTGCCCCGGTCTCTGCCGAAGCAGCTGCCCTTCAGCAGCCTGGAGTAGAAGCTCTGACCGGCTCAGCTCTGAGCTTCAGAGCTTTCCAGCTTTCTCCTCCGTGGGTGGAGATCTTAACCTGAAAGCCTGGACAGCTCCCTTTTATACTCTAGGCAAAGTTAGAACTGGTGACATCATCATTACCTCACAGATGATGTGACTATGATGTCATAGAACGCATTGATACATCAAAGACAATTGTTATGTCAATGCGTACCATGACCCTCCCTTCTCCCCAAACCACCTCCCGTCCCAACAAACCCCCTCCCTTTCCACCAAACCCCCTCCCTCCCTTATCCCTGCCCACGGAGCAGAGTTGGTAGCTGTGTTGCTTTGAGGAGAGCCGGGCGGAGCCCCTGTTCTGGCTGACTGGAGGTCAGCTGCTTCGCGCAGGAGTCCCCGGAACCGAGGCAGCTGAACATCGGCAAAAATAACTAAAACCCAAAAACAAACCCAAAAAACTGAGGACGAATGTGCCGCCATCCATTGATTCCTCAGCGGCTGCCCCGGTCTCTGCCGAAGCAGCTGCCCTTCAGCAGCCTGGAGCAGAAGCTCCGACCGGCTCAGCTCTGAGCTTCAGAGCTTTCCTGCTTTCTCCTCCGTGGGTGGAGATCTTAACCTGAAAGCCTGGACAGCTCCCTTTTATACTCTAGGCAAAGTTAGAACTGGTGACATCATCATTACCTCACAGATGATGTGACTATGATGTCATAGAACGCATTGATACATCAAAGACAATTGTTATGTCAATGCGTACCATGACCATCCCTTCCCCCCAAACCACCTCCCGTCCCAACAAACCCCCTCCCTTTCCACCAAGCCCCCTCCCTCCCTTATCCCTGCCCACGGAGCAGAGTTGGTAGCTGTGTTGCTTTGAGGAGAGCCGGTCGGAGCCCCTGTTCTGGCTGACTGGAGGTCAGCTGCTTCGCGCAGGAGTCCCCGGAACCGAGGCAGCTGAACATCGGCAAAAATAACTAAAACCCAAAAACAAAACAAAAAAACTGAGGACGAAAGTGCCGCCATCCATTGATTCCTCAGCGGCTGCCCCGGTCTCTGCCGAAGCAGCTGCCCTTCAGCAGCCTGGAGCAGGAGCTCCGACCGGCTCAGCTCTGAGCTTCAGAGCTTTCCAGCTTTCTCCTCCGTGGGTGGAGATCTTAACCTGAAAGCCGGGACAGCTCCCTTTTATACTCTAGGCAAAGTTAGAACTGGTGACATCATCATTACCTCACAGATGATGTGACTATGATGTCATAGAACGCGTTGATACATCAAAGACAATTGTTATGTCAATGCGTACCATGACCCTCCCTTCCCCCCAAACCACCTCCCGTCCCAACAAACCCCCTCCCTTTCCACCAAACCCCCTCCCTCCCTTATCCCTGCCCACGGAGCAGAGTTGGTAGCTGTGTTGCTTTGAGGAGAGCCGGTCGGAGCCCCTGTTCTGGCTGACTGGAGGTCAGCTGCTTCGCGCAGGAGTCCCCGGAACCGAGGCAGCTGAACATCGGCAAAAATAACTAAAACCCAAAAACAAAACAAAAAAACTGAGGACGAATGTGCCGCCATCCATTGATTCCTCAGCGGCTGCCCCGGTCTCTGCCGAAGCAGCTGCCCTTCAGCAGCCTGGAGCAGAAGCTCCGACCGGCTCAGCTCTGAGCTTCAGAGCTTTCCAGCTTTCTCCTCCGTGGGTGGAGATCTTAACCTGAAAGCCTGGACAGCTCCCTTTTATACTCTAGGCAAAGTTAGAACTGGTGACATTTTGTTTTTGTTTTTTTGTTTTTTGTTTGTTTTTGTTCCGGCGCCGTTGTGAGTGGCAGCCTGTTGTAGCAGCTCCCGTTCACGGTTTGAGTTTTTTTGAGTTTACTAGTTTGATAATGAAGTATTCTCGTTCTTTTTTTGCTATATATCTGTATGTATTTGCTATGTATTTTTAGTACTTGTTATTTTGCTATTTTTTGGCGTCTTTTGAGTTTTTTGGACATTTTGCTACCAACCGGGGAGAGACCTGATGTGCCCCGCGAGCTTAGGAAGAGGAGACAGGGAAGCCGAGCGGGGGCTCAGCACCGCGCCAGGAGAAGACGTTATACACCCGTCCTCCCATCGATTATCATGGGGAATGTAAGATCTATCACCAATAAGATGGATGAGCTGGCGGCGCTGACCCGACATCAGAGGGAATACCGGGAGTGTAGCATCATGCTATTCACGGAGACTTGGCTAACTGCGCTAACTCCGGATACGGACGTTTCAGTTAATGGCTTCCAACTTTTTCGGGCGGACAGGACGACGGAGAGCGGTAAGAGGAAGGGAGGAGGGCTGGCAGTGCTTGTTAATGACAGATGGTGTAACCCTGGGCACATCACTGTGCCCTGAGATAACTTTGTTATGATATGGCGCTATATAAATAAAACTGAATTGAATTGAATTGAATCACTGTTAAAGAGCAAACCTGCAACAAGAACATTGAACTGCTATCTGTTAGCATGAGGCCAAACTATCTACCGAGGGAATTCTCGCATGCCATCGTGATGGTAGCTTACATTCCCCCCTCTGCTAACGCTGAGGCAGCCTGTGATGTCCTGCTCTCAGCAGTAAGGAAGCTGCAGACACACACCCAGATGCCCTCTTCGTCATCTCTGGTGATTTTAATCATGCCCCTCCGTCTTCCTCTCTACCCACATTCACTCAGTATGTTACGTGCCATACCAGAGACAACAGAATACTGGACTTATGTTATGCCAACACCAAGGATGCATACATCTCATTGAGTCCCCCCCCCCTGGGCAGATCTGATCACAACCTTGTGCATCTCAGGCCTGTCTACAGACCTCTTGTGCGCAGGCTGCCTGCTGTCCCACGCACAGTGAAGAAGTGGTCTTACGGAGCAGAGGATGCTTTAAAGGACTGTTTTGACACTACTGTATGGGACATTTTTAGTGACGCTCATGGGGAGGATATTGACAACCTTACAGACTGTCTGACGGACTACATAAACTTCTGTGTGGAAAACACCATCCCCACTAGGACTGTACGTTGTTTCGCCAACAATAAACCCTGGATTACTCCTGATATTAAGGCTCTCCTCAAGGAAAAGAAGAGAGCTTTTGTATCGGGTAACAAGGAGGAGTTAAAGAGTGTCCAGCGAGAGCTAAGGAGGAGGATCAGGGAGGGGAAAAACAGCTACAGGAGAAAGTTGGAGAGTCAACTGCAGAAAAATAACACCAGAGGAGTTTGGAAGGGCCTTAAAACCATCTCGGGCCATATGGACTCCAAGCCCCGGCCTGCGGGGGATCAGAAGTGGGCAGATGACCTGAACGTATTCTTCAACAGATTCGATCAGGCATCTACCCCTCCCCCTGCCCCGTCTCCTCTGCAACCATCATTACCATCTACTCTCCCTGCCTACAGCCCTCCCCCTCCCTCATCTCACCACTCATCACTCCCCACAGCCCTCACTTGAACAGCAAACTGGACTGGTCAGACAATACGGACGCTCTGTTTAAGAAGGGCCAGAGCCGTCTCTTTTTGCTTAGGAGACTAAGGTCTTTTGGAGTGCAGGGTGCGCTCCTGAGGACTTTCTATGACTCTGTGGTGGCATCAGCTGTCTTGTATGGGGTGACCTGTTGGGCCAGTGGCATCTCTTCCAGGGATAGAAAGAGACTGGACAGACTGATAAAGAAGGCCTTGGATGCCCTCTGGACCCAGTGGAGGTGGTGGGAGGCAGGAGAATGGTGGCCAAGCTATCATCACTACTGGAGAACACTTCCCACCCCTTACATGTCACTCTTTCAGAACTGGGCAACTCCTTCAGCGACCGGCTGCTCCACCCGTAGTGTCTGAAGGAGAGGTACCGTAGGTCCTTCCTGCCTGCTGCTGTCAGACTCTATAATCAGTACAACTCCCGGTAATCTACACTTGACTGTCAGTGTGCAGACTATTCGCTACTATACTTCATCTGCTGCTGTGCATTATCTTCATACATATATTGTATTCATGATGTTATCTACTTCATATGTTGCTGTGAAATATTTTTCATATACATGTATATTATATATGTGCAATATTTTTATCTTATCTATTTGTTCATACTTACAACTGCACTCAGTCACTCTATTATTTATTTCTATCTATACTGTGTATAGGACTATTTTTCTATTTTTCTATTTATTTTTATTGTATTTCTATATATGACACTTTTGCTGGCTGCTGCAACGCTAAAAATTTCCCCGCTGTGGGACAATAAAGGCTTATCTTATCTTATCATCATTACCTCACAGATGATGTCAGTATGATCTCATAGAACACTTTGATACATCAAAGAAAATTGTTATGTCAATGGGCCTTTCTCAATCTGCGTTCTTCTCTGTACTCGTGTTCTTGTGTCCTTGTGAAACTTCATCTTTTGCGGCCCAAGTACTGTCCCAATACAAAAGTTCGCATTTCGCCATGAACAGTTTAAATTCCCGGAAGTGTTCTCGACACGCCCAATTTACCGAGGATGCATCGGTTGGTGACTTGTATGGACTTGACAGCACAAACATCCCAGCATTCATTTCGGCATTCAAGCGGGGAACGGAGAGCGGCCAACAACCAACCAACAACGGTACGTTTTTTACAATTTTCGTATGGTATTTCATCACTAAATTCACTTCTGTGAGTGTTTGAGGCGAGAAATTAACTGTGTACAATTCGAAAATTGTCAGTGTTACGAAAATTGATGGCGGATCGAAAATGTGCTCCAACTTTTCGGAGCTGAGAAGCTCCACAAGCTAGCTAGCTACCCGGCCTCAGCGGCTGCCCCGGTCTCTGCCGAAGCAGCTGCCCTTCAGCAGCCTGGAGCAGAAGCGGGGGTGGAGATCTTAACCTGAAAGCTAGAACTTTGTAATCGTTACCTCACAGATGATGTCACCTATCATACTATAGTATCATGTCATAGAACACTTTGATGTTTTCAAAGTGTACTATTACCCTCCCCATCCACCAAACTACCTTCCTTCCCCGTAGTTGTGTGCTTTCTCTCCTCTCTCTCTCCCTCTCTCTGCAGGTATTTCTGCCTCCAGAGATGTAGTGTCTGGATCTAAGGTTGCAGGCCACCTGCTGTCCCCATGTTCCCGCTCAACAGCCACTGCTGCTATTATTGTTATTGCTCTTAACAATATAATAATAGTAATACTAATGATATTAGTATTATTTTTATTGATATTAACATCAATACCATCGTACTGTACTACTGTATGTTCTCTTTCCTCCCTCTCTCTCTCTCAATGATGACCGCCCACCCAGAGCCTGGTTCTGCTTGAGGTTTCTGCCTGTAAAAATTGAGATTTTCCTTGCCACTGTCACCTAGTGCGACGCCTAGTGCGACAGTGGCAAATAGTGGGAATTGTTGGGTCTCTGTAAATATAAAGAGTACGGTCTAGACCTGCCCTATATAAAAAGGTGCCCTGAGATAACTGTGTTATGATATGGCGCTATACAAACAAAACTGAATTTAATTGAATTAAGAGCTCTGAAGCTGTATATTTAGGCAGAGCTGTGATTTGAGCTAAATGCTAACATGTCTAATTATGCTTATATTGTATTATTATCATTAAGGACCACAATAGTGCCCTATGTAACTGTAAATCACCTGTAAATGTAATTCACCTAAAAACACACAAATCATTTATAAAGTTAAAAAATAGTTTGTTCATAATTATTTCCCAAAAGCTTTCAGTGACTTGCAAGTGATTAATGATGTATCAACAAATGATTTATAAATGATTTATTACTCACAACCTAACCCTAAGTTAGGACAAAGGAGACAGGTGTTGGCTGAACATGATATCTTAAGTTGAACTAACTTTTTTAAGTTGAGTGATTAAATTTACAACAACTAATAAGCTGACTGATGTTCTTACACTTTTTAAGGCAACAACCAAGTTGTTTTTAAGTTTAATGTTTCTGCGAGTATGGTATTGAGTTAAAAACAAACAAAAAGGTACAGTGCCCCGGCCATCACCCCTTCATGACTGTGTGTATAGTGTCTGCATTACAGTGCGACCCATTTATATGCCTGCAAATGATCCACATTCAATCAGAACCTAAAGTCCTTACAAGAGAGAGAAAATTGTTTTTCATAATGTTCCTTGAAGAAGCAACACGTAGCAGAAAGCTATAGCATACCAGTAAAGAAAATGAAAATTATAAAAAAAGGAAGGACGACAGTTGTCTTGTCTCCCCGTGTGTCTTTTAGTGCTTGCTGATATGTATAGAGCCCGACAGGTGTAATGGAGAAAAAAGTCATTTGTTCCCACAAGTCAATACAAATGTGCACACAAGTGAACGGAACAGGACATTGAAAGATATCGAACACATGTTTAAGGGTTGTCAGAAATAACACAACGCTGTCTGAAAATCTTAAAGGATAGCTATGTATCTTCAGCCAGAATAAAAACAAAATTGCATTACATCCAGCCGCTCATTTAGATTACATTGAACATAACTTTTGTCATTCGAGAGAACAAACTTGTATTAGTATTAATATTTCTTTGAACTCTTTCAAAATGTGTTAATTACGTATACATTGTTATTGTTTCTGATATTGTTACTACAATAACAATAGTTTAAAAACCTAATTAATTTTTCACATGATTTTCTTTTACATGTTTTCACACACATGATCAAATGTGAAACATAATAAATCTTTATCATTAGAGCTGCACAAGATTCATTTTCATTGTATTCTTCAGTGGTGAGGCAGACCAGAAATATTTTGACACTGTGAGGCACGTTTAAAACACAGAACTGATTTCATGTTTAATAAGAAAAAAACAGCACTGAAGGGTTTCATGGTGTATATCATTTGAAGACACTCCTAGACCTAAAAGCAATTCACTGTGAGTTATGGTAAGAATACAAGTGTTGTGTCTCGCCAGATTTGTTAATGTATTTCATGTTCATGCTTAGTGTTTCATATTGTATTATGTCATGCCTTAGTTTTAGTTTTATGTTAAGTTAAAGTCACTCACGTCTAGTCTCGTCTTGCACTTCCTGTTTTATTTTGTACTCACCTTTCCCTCTCGTTTCAGACCTTGACTTCCTCCCTTTGTGTGATTTTCCCGCCGTTGTGATTGTCTACCCCGCCCCTGATTGGTCTCACCTGTTTTCCCCTACCTCATGTATAAATAGTTCTTGTCTCCCTTTGTCCTGTGCCAGTTTGTCTTGTTCAGTCTGTCAAAGGAGTCAAGTGTACCAGCAAGTGTTCATGTTATCAGGTTTTGTTCAGGTCTGTGTTATTGTTTTTTGTTTGTACTTTATCCTCCTTGTGAGTGTTTTTCTTTGTACTTTTGTATATCCTTCCTGAGAGCACCTTATGTTTGTTTCTGTCTCAGTTAAAATTTTGTTATACCCACAATATTGTCTGGAGAGTCGTCCACCAGTTTTGTGTTTGAGTTCGTAACAAGTGACAAAATATGCAAGTAGTTATTTTCTCTTTAGCACTAATAACCATGTGGAATAGATGGCTATGTATATTTTTACATCTTTTAAATCGGGTTTGTTAAAATAGAGATGTATACTATAATAATTAATGCTTGTAATTGGCAAGAATTACCAAATAAATAACTCATCTGACTCTACATACATACATACATACATACATACATACATACATACATACATACATACATACATACATACATACATTTTAAGAAACTATGGCTTATTACAGAGCCAAATGAGGGTTATTTTGATTTACTTTTCATAATTGAGTTTATTCTGGAGTCTAGAAGTGGTGAGACTGCACACGTGAACAGAAGCTGGGGTAGTTGAAAAGATAAGTGCAAACTTTGGAAATTGTAACATGTTGAAAAATAAATGTCTATCATACCAGAGATATGACTGAACAAATTAAAGCAGTTAACCATCATGAATACATTTAGCACTGTCTTTAATCCCCAAAATGCATTACTCAGAAACACATGGACGTCTTCACAAAGTTTTCGTTCAGTACACACTTGTTCTTGCATTTAAAGATGCAATCAGTATTATCATACTGGTGATGGAGGGCAAGTAAGTGGAGTGTTCTCTTGAAGAAATGGAGAACTGCTGGTCTTCATGCTAGCAGTTTTGTCTTTGGTGGCACCACTTTAACTGAGTCAGTTTGCACTCAGTGGAGATGTGGATACCTGCCAGCATAGAAAGAAATGATCCTTTCCTTTCAAAAAGATACTGTAGAGTAAGTATGTCAAATAATGACCCACAATAGGTAGTTAAAGTCAGGAGATTTAGGCCTCTGCTGCCGTTTTTTTACCTGTCTGTTGTGAGTCCCAAAACTTTGTCTAAGTGCAATACTGCACCAGTGCAGCATAGAAAGGGTAAACTTGAAACATGTAGTTCAAATCCCAATATAGAATTTACTAAAAAAAATCTACGAGGTTATGTTAAGCATATACGTATTAGTAACGCTAAAGAGCCAGACTTTACTGATTGCACCTTTATCTAAGACTTACAATATTCGTTCACCAGCAGGGTGCCGGATTAGGATCTCTAACATCTTCTTCAACTCTCATCAAATGCAGGAAATAAGCTGATTAATCATTCATAAACATCAGTCCAGGCATTGAAGTTCAGTATTGTATTTCAGGAAACAAATATCAGTGAGACAACCCAAAATTCGTACAAAGGACATCAGATAACCAGCTGGTGAGGTCAAATGGCTGGACACATAAGCTGCTCATTATGCCATCACATCATTTAAGGACGTAGCATGCACTCTGATTGCATACATTGAAGATCAAACGGTCGTGTCAGTGGGCACTTCCAACTGCAGGACGTTAAAAGCAACCAGCAAGTTCTTTTTGATTGTTAACTGGAAGATTAAGATGATGAATATACGGCCCAGTATGCAATGCTGGAGCTCCCTAAAACATACCAAACAGAAAGGCACCTTTTGATATCTTTTTTGCACTGAAATATAGTGTGAACCGTTGCTACATACTAGTGTATGGCGCTTTACCTACAAGACATGAACACATTTGTACACTTTTTATAAAACTCAATTATTTACTACGACACTAAAATAATTTTTATTTTTCATTTACACAGCAAATCATTTATAGAAAATAAAGGTTTAATGGTGATTATTCCTTTTTTCCCTCAACATAAAGGATTCTCAGCAATCTCTTTTTACTTTACACAGCCACTGGATCTTGTTTGGTGGTGGAACTGGAGGACTTGACTTGCAAGTCATCATTTGGTGATGCTGGGTTAGTCCTGCTGCTGTCTATGGCCCTGAGCAACAGGGCAGTAGTGCTATCTGTAGTAAGGAAGGGGTGTGTTCCCCCTAAGGCTCCTTTTGATTCTCTCATTAGCATGCTGTCACCACTGGACTCCACATCACGTGGCACTTGGCCACCATGTTCTAATTTCCTCTTCATCTGCGGATGTGGGTTGTGTATATAATTCCTCGTAATATCTCTGAAAGATTTTCTCTATATCCTCTGGTATGTACATTAATTCACTTGTGTGGGGGTCTCTAATTTTATGTATGTTATTGATTACTTGTTTGCATATACGTTTTGCCAACAGTTTAGTAGCCCTTGAGCCTGTTTCATAATAATTCTGTTTCAAAAACTTGTCCCTCTTTTCAACTTCATCTAGCAGTATGTCATTTATTTTTGTTTTCAATACCTTGATTTGTTGGTATACCTTTGGGTCATTTGTATTCTGGTAATCCTGCTCTAATTCCCTTAATTTAAAATGCAGTTTCAACTATCAGTTGTCCCCTAATAACTACCTTCATGGCATCCCATAGCATTGTCGGGTCTACTGCTTGTCAGGCTCACTAGACAGAAGACCCACAAAGCAGACTCTGACACGGGGGAAAAGTCCAAATACTTCAATATCCAAAAGTTTGGTACACAGGTGGTCAGTCCAATCTGGCAGAGGTATCCAAAACACAAGGCAAAAACTCACAGGTCCAAAACACAAACGAGGGTTCACAAACAGGAGGGACATGCACGAAGGGGAAAAACCGCTGGAAAGCTCACACAGGTCGAGACAATCTGGCACAGAAGGGAGGGGAAAAACCTTATACAGTGCATTCGGAAAGTATTCACAGCGCTTCACTTTTTCCACATTTTGTTATGTTACAGCCTTATTCCAAAATGGAATAAATTCATTTTTGTCCTCAAAATTCTACACACAATACCCCAAAATGACAACGTGAAAAAAGTTTGAGATTTTTGCAAATTTATTAAAAATTAAAAAAATTAAGAAATCACATGTACATAAGTATTCACAGCCTTTGCTCAATACTTTGTTGATGCACCTTTGGCAGCAATTACAGCCTCAAGTCTTTATGAATAAGATACCAGGAGGAGGGGACAACGAGACACAGGTGAAACACATTGGGGCAATCACACCGACGGGAAACTTGACAGGACATGGGGAATGACACAAGACAGACTACCAAAATAAAACGGGAAACAACACGACACAGGACACAGACTATCTGACTTGACGGACCCTGACACTGCTCCGTTGTTGTTGTTGTTGTCTTCCTCTGTTTTTATTTCTGTTTTTATCTTCTCCTTTCTTTGTTCATTATTCAATATTCCCACATTGAGTCTCCATATTGTATGCCATCTTCTATTGTTTAGGCATATTTTCAAACAGAGTGGATTATGGTTCGACACATCTGCCCCTCTAATCTTACATTCCTTCATTCTGTGGCTATCGTCTACATTCATTAAAAAATAGTCCTTCCTATCCTCGAATGGACTTCATGAGCAGCTGAATGTGTAAAATATTTTTCCAAAGGATGCAGGTTTCTCCATATATCCAACATCCACATCTCCTCCAGTGACATGTTTATGAATCTTGTTAGCTGCATTTTTGTTCTTTTGAGACTTGTATCCATACTGTGATTCATAACATTTAAATCTCCCCCACAAATTAAGATTCCTTTTTGTTTCTACAGCTATGACATCAAACAGGGACTTGAAAAAATATTTATCGCTTTCTGGGGGTGATGTCGGCCGGTTCGCCAACTGGGTCCGGGGTGCAGGAGTCGGCCGGACCAGCGACTCAGGCATTGAATCAGGCGTTGGCTGGACCGCCGACTCGGAAACAGGAATTGATGTTGGCCGGTTCGCCAACTGGGTCCAGGGAGCAGGAGTCGGCCGGACCACTGACTCGGGAACTGGATCAGGCGTTGGCTGGACCGCCGACTTGGAACCAGAAACTGATGTCGGCCAGTTCGCCAACCGGGTCTGGGGAGCGGGAGTCGGCCAGACCACCGACTCGGGAACTGGATCAGGCGTTGGCTGGACCGCTGACTCAGAATTAGAAACTGATGTCGGCCGGTTCGCCGTCCGGGGAGCAGGAGTCAGCCGCACCACCGACTCAGGAACAGGAACTGAAGTTGGCCGGACCTCCAAGGGTGAAACAGGATCAGTAGTTGGCCGGGCCGCCAACTGGAAACCAGGAACAGGAGTCGGCCGGACCGCCAACCGGGAAACTGGTCCAGAAGTAGGTCGGTCTGTGGCGCTGGGCAGCTGAGACCACAGACGCCGTCGGGAGCCCCGACAACCACCTCTTCTGCAGCCTCCGCGGCTCCCCGAGAATATGGCCAGCCGTGTGCCCTCATAAGGTGAGGGAGGCTGGTCACTCACCGGCGGTGGAACAATAATGAATGTTAAGGGAGCCTGGGACGCCCGCAGGCGAGGGTGGCTGTCCGCTGGGTCCAAATGTGGTGGCTTCTGTTATGATTTCCCATCTAGGCAGCAGAGGAAGGACCCAAATCCTGTCTACCTGCTTTCTGTCCTGCCTCCAGGCCGTCCGTCTGGGGGGGCCTTGTTCGGCCTCTGCCTCCAGGCCATCCGCCTGAGGGGTCCTGTTCAACTTCTGTCCAGCTGAACAGCGGTGTACTGTCATATCCTGTTGGGTTTTGTTCTGTTTCCTGTTTTATTATGAAATTTTCTTACCTGTCTTGTTTCTTTAGTTCCTGCCCTCATGTCTCTTGGATTACCCACACCTGCTCCCCAGTGCTCACCTGCCCCTGATTCGCTCGTTAACCCCCTTCCCTATATATATATATATATGTACACCGGCCCCTTTCCTTTGTTCTCTGTGGCTTCATACTGCTTGTCTTGTGCTAGTTTTGTATGTTATCCATGTGCTTCTGTTCCCCAAACCTGGACCTGCCCTATACCTGTTACCTGTCTACCTGCCTGCACCTACGTGTAAGTGTTTTTTGTAAAAAATAAACCTTTGAACTGCTGGAGCCTCGACTGTCTGCATTTGGGTCCTTCCTCTGCTGCCTAGATGGCAAATCATAACAACCTCCATCCTTAAGCAAAACACTTAAGATCTCCACCAGTAGTTTTGCAGTTTTCCTCTCGCTCGATGCGCTGTCTCCGATCTTCATTCTTTCCCCCTCACTCGTTGCCACTCCAACGCTCCTCGTATCCTCCCCACGGCCGCAGGTTCGATGCTCTCATCTGATACGTCCACTGTGTAGCCTCTTTCCTTCATGTCCCACAAAACTTATCTGGCGCTTTGATACGTCTACCACTGTCTTTTTGCGAGATGAGTCTGAAAACGGATTCCTTTTTCCTTCAGCACCTTTTTAATGCCCAAATATGTCCTTTGTTTTCGGTAGGGTAATTGTGGTCAAAGAAGATTTGTTTGCTCCCTACTGCCATGCTGTCTTCAAAACCATTTCTTTCGTCTCAAACTGTAGAAAGTTGACCACAATTGCTCTGGGAGCAGCACTGGGCATCGTTTTTTGGGCGAGGGCTCTGTGGTCTCATTGGATCTGGAGGTTAGTTCCTTCAGGTAATTGGAGTTCGGTGTGTAGGAGTTGCTCCAGGTATTTGACAGTGGAGCTCCCTTCCGTGTTCTCCGGTAAACCGAAAATCCAGAGATTATTTCTCTGTGATCTTTCTTCAAGGTCAGTTATTTTTCCTTGCGTCTGACATGTCTGCTCCAACATCACTGACAGTTCGTCATTCGCCTCCGTCTTCCACTCTTCCAGTTCTGCTATGCGTGTTTGGGCTTCGGCGATGTATACCTTTTGTGTCTGTAGCTCATTTTTGTTTTATGTGAGCTTATGGTCTATTTCTTGTCGGAGAATAGTGATTTCTTGTCAAGAAAGGCCTGCGAGGCAGCTCTGCCGCAACAGGCCATCTAGGCAACAGGGGAAGGACCCAAATGCAGACCGAGATGCAGAATAAGTCCAAGGATTTATTTATTACCACAAAACTCACACAAACCCAGAAAAAAAAACCCCCAGACCCGGGCCTGAACAGGACCTCCCAGGCAAACGGCCTGGAGGCAGGGCAGAGACCGGACAGGACTTCCCAGGCGGACGGCCTGGAGGCATGGCAGAGACCGGACAGAACCTCCCAGGCGGACGGCCTGGAGGCAGGGCAGAGGCCAGACAGGACCCCTCAGGCGGACGGCCTGGAGGCAGGGCAGAGGCCGAACAGGACCCCTCAGGCGGACGGCCTGGAGGCAGGGCAGAGGCTGAACAGGACCCTTCAGGCGGACGGCCTGGAGGCAGGGCAGAGACCAGACAGGACCCCTCAGGCGGACGGCCTGGAGGGCAACCAGACACAGGGAACCACTCTGGAGGCTGGACAGGATGCCGGCGGCGATGAAGGAGCCGCTCTGGAGGCCGGACAGGAAGCCGGGCAGAAGGCCGGCAGTGACGAGGAAGGAGTCGCTCCGGAGGTCGGGCAGGAGACCGGCGGCGAGGAAGGAGCCGCTCTGCAGGAACTGGCACTGGAGGCTGCAGCTGGACGGGAACTGGCACTGGAGGCTGCAGCTCGATGGGAACAGGCACCTGAGGCTGCCGAGGCTGGATGGGAACTGGCAATGGAGGCTGCAGCTGGACGGGAACTGGCACTGGAGGCTGCAGCTCGACGAGAACAGGCACCTGAGGCTGCTGGGGCACCGGCGACTGCTGAGGCTCACAGCTAGGCTGCTGGGGCACCGGCGACTGCTGAGACTGACAGCTAGGCTGCTGAGGCACCTGTGGCTGAGGCACCTGCGACAGCAGCTGGACCGGCATTGGAGCAGGAAGCGGCGGCTGCAGCCTGGCGGGTACTGGCGCAGGAAGAGGTACTGGAGACTGCGGCGTCAACTGGTCTGGAACAGGCACTGGAAGCTGTGGCTGCAGCTGGTCCGGAACAGGCACTGGAGGCTGCGGTGGCGGCTGATCAGGAACGGGCACTGGAGGCTGCGGTGGCGGCTGATCAGGAACGGGCACTGGAGGCTGCGGCGGCGGCGACGGTGGCAGCTGATCAGGAATGGGCACTGGAGGCTGCGGCGGCGACGACGGCAGCTGATCAGGAACGGGCACTGGAGGCTGCGGTGGCAGCTGATCAGGAACGGGCACTGGAGGCTGCGGCGGCAGCCAGACGGGCACAGCAGGCTGCGGCTGCAGCTGGAGCTGGACCAGAACCGGCACTGGAGGCTGCGGCTGCAGCTGGACCAGAACCGGCACTGGAGGCTGCGGCTGCAGCTGGACCAGAACCGGCACTAGAGGCTGCGGCTGCAGCTGGACCGGAACCGGCATTGGATCAGGAACTGATGTCGGCTGGTTCACTAACCTGGTCCGGGGAGCCGGAGTCGGCCGGACCAACGACTCAAGAACTGGATCTGGCGTGAGCTGTACCGCCGGCTCGGGAACAGGAAGTGATGTCGGCTGGTTAGCCAACCGGGTCCGTGGAGCAGGAGTCGGCCGGACCACCGACTCCGGAACTGGAACAGAAGCTGGCCAGGCCGCCAACTGGAGAACAGGAGTTGGCCGGACCGCCAACCGGGAATCAGGAACAGAAGCTGGCCGAGCCGCCGACTGGAGAACATGAACAGGAGTCGGCCGGACCGCCAACCGGGAAGCAGGAACAGGAGTCGACCGGACCGCCAACCGGGATTCCAGGACCAGGCGATAAGCGGATAGTAGAGGTGAGCCGCGGAGGAACGACGGCGCTGGCAGTGGAGGCTCTGCGGCGCCGGGCTGCCGAGACCGCGGACGGCGTCGGGAGCCCCGACAACTACCTCCTCCGCGACCCCCGTGGGTCCCTGGGAAGATGGCCAGCCGAGTGTCCTCATAGGGAGAGGGAGGCTGGTCACTCACCGGCGGTTCGATCCCCAGAAGTCTGCAGAGTGACTCCGCGGGGGTTAATGGAGCCCGGGAGTCCCGCAGGCAAGGGCGGCTGTCCGCTGGGTCCAAATGGGGTCGTGTCATTCTGTCAAGAAAGGCCTGCGAGGCAGCTCTGCCGCGACAGGCCATCTAGGCAACAGGGGAAGGACCCAAATGCAGACAGAGATGCAGAATAAGTCCAAGGATTTATTTATTACCACAAAACTTACACAAACTCAGGAACAGACACACAGGGAATCACCAGGAGCATGACACGAGGAGAACGTCCAACACATCAAACTTGGGAACATCAGGAATATCACAATCAAATCTCAGGAACATCCACATCAGCAACATCAATGACACGACAAGGAACAAAGGGAGAGGACCGGTATATGTAGAGGAAAGTAAACGAGGGAAACAGAAACAGGTGAGCACAAGACACGGGTGAACACAATCCAACTGGAGGGAAACAGAACAATGACGGGAAGTAAATAAGACACAAAGAAACAAGAACAGGGATTTCAAAATAAAACAGGAAACAAGACAAAACACACAAGTCCACACAAGAGTCCTTTGTGGACCATGACATTTCTTCCTTCATCTCCCTCTTCAGTTCGTCTTTAAATGTGGTTAGTTCATACCATACCTCTTGTTTGAGCTCTTTTATATCGTTACTGATAGTAGCCAGCCCAGCTCACAGTGTCTCTGTGTGGCCTTCTTGGTCTATTTCCTCCGTTGCTTCTTCCTCGTGTTCGCTAGCCTCATGTTCGGAGATTTCTTCCATTGCGGGTTGTTCTTGAACGTTGTCTTGCTTCTTAATGTCTCTCTGACTTCTTCGTTTGTTTCCCCCTCTCATCGTACTTTTGTCTGTTGAGTTACATGTACTTTATGGGTATTTTTTAACAGACTCGGGAGAGTTAGTCAACTATGCGTCTACTCTCTCCGCCATCTTCCCGGAAGTCACCTCAGCGCTAATTTCTAATTCATTCAATTTATACAAAATCTGTACAATACACCAAGTCAACCACTTTCTGCTCATTTTATTTCTCTCTTTTTCTGCTTACTTTAAACTTATCAGTTTTATTTTATCAAAGTATTTTGTATTTTGATTTGAACATCCACTGAGAGGTTTGTATGGCACTTTTGATCAGAGTAACCCTATCTATATAGATATATATAGATATATCATCTATATATAGATATAGATAGATAGATATATCTATATCTATATATATCTATATATCTCTATATCTATATAAATATAGATATATATATATATATATCTATCTCTATATATCTATATATATATGAGTCAGAATTCTTAATGCAAACCCATGCTCCATTGTATTTTAAGTAATCACAATAACAATAAACAGGCCTGTTAAACTGTACAAGAACAATAACTTTGAATTTGGAGAATAATGAGTATAAAGAACATAGTTTTTGAACATGTGGAGTAGTAACAACTGAATACATAACTCTGTGTACTCAGTGTGGTGTTGAGGGTGGGGCAGATTTCCCCGGGCCTTGTTCAGGCCCTTTGGGGATGCACTGTCAAGTTTCCGGATCAAGTTACGTTCTGCACATCTTTGTTCCCCTCAGGACCATCCTGCTTTGCTCTCCAAACCCACGACAGTGAGATTATTCAGACCATGGTTTTGGAAGTGTTGAACCAAGGGTGTTTCATTTTTCCTTCCTCTGTGGATGTTGTGTCGGTGGGCATATAGTCTTGTCTGTATGGAGTTTCGGGTCTCTCCCACATATTGTTTACCTATTGCATTGCCACAAATGTGGCAAACAGTTGGTGGATAGGAGGTTGATGCCCGGTTGTGCCAAGAATTGTGTACCATTCTGGTGGCTGATTATCACCAGTGGTCCTCTGATTTGGGAGGTTTGTGACCTTCTATGTCACGGAGTATTGGCTTCACCCTTAATCCTTTATGTTGATGGAGGCATGGTGATTGTTGAGGATGTCAACAAAATGTTGAAATTCCTCCCTGGAGTACCCCAGATGTCATCCAGATAATGAAGGTAGATGATTGGTAGTTCGGGGCATTTCTGGAATGCCGATTCTTCCCATTCCGCCAAATATATGTTGGCGTCAGCCGGTGAAAAACGCTTGCCCATGGCTGTGCCTTTTGTTTGTAGGAAGTTCTGTCCATTGAATTCAAAGTCATTGCATGTTAGGTGGATGTGTAAGAGTTCCAGCAAATACTTGTCCAGATGTGATGTGTCCAGGTATTTGTTCAAGGCTGTTTGAACTCCTTTCATCCCCATATGTGTGTCAATGTTGGTGTAAAGGCTTTCTATGTCCATGGAGAACAGTAGGCAATGTTCAGGCAGAGATAGGAACTTAACCTTGACAATGAAGTCATTGGTGTCCATGATGTAGCTTGAGTGTTTGATGGAAAAATGGTTGAGGAAATGATCAATAAATTCTGCTGTGCCATAGGATTCACTCCTGCAGTCCAAGATTATTGGACCACCTGTGGGAATTTTGTGGGGAACCAGCAAAGATTCTGGCCATTTATGGATCTTGGGAAGGAGATAGAAGTACCTTGGGCGAGGGGGTGTTTGTCCCTTAAGGTACATGGCTTGTGATCTGGAGAGGTATTTGTTGATAACCAATTGGTCTATGATGAGGTTAATGCGTTTTGCTGTCTGTGGGTATATGTTTTTGTCAACTCGTTGGTAATATGTTGTGTCCTGCAGTTGGCATTGGGGCTCTGGACATACTCTTTCATGTCCATGATGACTGGTTTAATGACAGTGGTTAGGGCCCTTACATCTCAAAAGGACTCCTCTTCTGTTTTGGTGAGATTTGTTTTTTCGGGTTGATGTTTTATGTGGGTTAAATCTCTTTTGTCCCTTTTGATCAGTGTTGGAAGTTGGTCTGGAAGGCCATCATCCTGTGGCTCCCAGCTGGATTTGAGATGGAAAGGTGGGATGTCCGTTTTGTCTGAATGTTCGTAGTAAGTAGCTAATTTCAGCCTTCTGTGGTACTGTTGTACATGGCCCACCAGAGATTAGTGAATGTCAGGGAACATTGTCAATGTGGGGATGAAGGAGAAGCACTTCTTTAGTAGTTGGAGGTGGGATGTTGAAAGACTGAAGGATGTGGCCAGGTTGATTACTGAGTCAGTATTTGATATATACCCCAGTAGTTGATGGGGTTGGTAGGGCGTCGTTAAGCCTAAAAAAGCTTTCCAGTGTTGCCAAATTGCTTTGCCCGTGTTATATGTTGGTTGGTGCTCTTGATGATGTGGTTCAACATCCTAATGTTGTATTGTACTTTGATGAGGGGTATGTGGATCCCGGTGTATTGAAAGTTTTGAGCCACCTCAAGGAGATTTCCCCTTTCCCATTTCCCGTTCATTGGATACGGGGTGCGATTTCCTGTTATGAGTGGGGTACAGTCAATATTTCACATAACTACCATAGACTCCCATTCAAAACTAGGGTTAGGTTAGGGGGGCTATAATCATGTCTCAAGAGTCATGAATTTGTATTGGCTCAGGTCTTAATCTTGTTGCTAGTTATTTTTGGTACAGGAACAGTTTCCAATATATAAGCCCTAAAAAATAAAAATTAATAATTAATATGAAAAAGGGGGGGATGGGGGGATTTCAAAATGTGGAGAAATATATATTATTTAAAACTTCAACTGAGGTCCAATAATAATAGGGTACAGCAGGTAAATATTGCTTACTCCAAATAAGTTAAGGTTAGGAAAGATATAATTAGTTAAGAAACAGCCGATGACAGTAAACTTAGGGTTAGAGTTTTATTGATTGATTTATTGATTTTTTTTTTTAAAGAGGTTAAGGTTAGGGAAAAGGTTAGGGAGTCTTTTTTTATGTCTACTTGTGGATACGGTTTAAGTTTTAAGACTCCAATTACATGGTAGCAAGTAGCACCAGGAAAGCTATCTACTTTCAGCTGGTATGTCACGGCTGTTCTTAAAGTGGGTCTTGAGTCAGTCCCTGGAGATGTTAGTGTTCAGGAAACAACCTGAACTGGTCGCACGCTGAACTGGGCCATTGGAGTTAGCAGCTGGTGGTAAGCTAGCCACCGGTAACTTTGCCTACTCTACTTGGCGTTTGACTCTTGTGCTGCTGCGTGTTACACTGACTGTTTAGCTACAGACATACAAACATGGCTGTGTGTGAGAACTGCAATCTGTCTTACTCACGACTGGAGGGTAACATCCACCGGCTGGAGAATAAAATCCGGGAAAAGGAAAAATTGATCGACAGTTTTCTATCGGTCGCATTGGCCCAGTCCAAACACATCTCGCACATGCAGGCATCCCTTGCCCTCCCGGCTGTCACAGGCCGCGGCCTCGGACTCTGCCGCCACTCTTCCATGGCATCGACCAGTGCCGGAGCCAGGGCCGTACCTGGTGCCAAGGTGAAGAGCCCTGTAGCTGTGGAGAATAGACTATCTGATGTGTCGAGTATAGCTGTGGAGCCGTGTGCTGTCATTCCGTCGGCGGTGGTCCCGGCTCAGCCAGGTGCTGAGTGGGTTCGAACAGGAGCTAGACCCAAGGCCCCAGTTCTTACCTCCACACCTAATCGGACCAACCTTTGGACGCTACCATCCTGGTCCGAGGTAGTTCGCGGTGGCAGGAACTGCTCAGGTGCAGCAACATCACGGCTTCGCCTGGAGCTGTCAAACCGCTTTGCAGTTCTGCCTGATGAGGCTCCAGTCCATCCATCGGATGCCGCTGTGGTCCCGACTTCGCCGGACCTGGATGTAACGCCTTCTGGTGCTGCCGTCTCCCCTCCACCACCTGCGGGCGCTGCCTTGAGGATTCGCCAGCCCAGCACAGGAAAACAAAGCAAAGGACCCCTTCCAGCGGTGAAGCACCCCTCCTCCTCTCGCCACAGATTACAGAAGGAGGCCGTGATCTGGAGAAGTTCTGGAGGTCTCATTCGTTCAGGAACAGCAGGGCACCCCGCTTGCTCGCTGCAGCAGTCCCCGGCTACGACCATCCAGTCTCAGCCGGTGAACGCGTGTGTGCATGCTGAATGTGCCCCATTAGGTTCTGACAGAGCCCAGCCTACACCCCCTCGGCCGCTCTTCTCTCCCTCAACACTGATTATCGGTGACTCCATAACTAGGAATGTCCGCTTCTTCAATGCATCCACACACTGTTTCCCCGGTGCCACAGCCTCTGACATTCGAAAAAAGCTCAAGGATTTACTGCCATCACTCCCGTCCTCAATCAGAAGAGTAATAGTCCACGTGGGAACAAACGACACAGCTCTTCAAAAGTCTGAGTTGACCAAATCTGATTTTAACCATCTTTTTAACGTCCTAATGCACTGTGGAAAGTCTGTTTTTATCTCAGGGCCCATTCCCACAGTAGGCCGCGGTACTGGCCGCTTTAGCAAACTCCTAAGTCTTCATACTTGGCTGCAGTCCGCATATAGAGCCCACATGGGTTTTATTGACAATTTTAACCTGTTCTGGAATTGTCTGTCTCTTTTTAATAGGGACGGTATCCACCCAAACATATCAGGTACTCGGATGCTGTCCGCTAATATACAACACATGGTGCTGTCTCATCCACGTGATTGACTGTTTACATCTCAGTCATACCCATCTGAAACCCACTCTTCTTCTTCTGTGGTTCCACCTCAATCTACTGACCTGGGTATTAGCACCCCCTATTGTTCTTCCTTATCCCCAACAACTTCACCAGTTCATTACCCTATTAAGACTGTTGTAACAAATAGGGTTCCTCGTCCCCTTTGCACCGCTAAGCAGATTAACAAAAACAATCTTCAGTACATCATCTGTGCGACTGTCCCACCAACAGCCACTGCCTCTTCATCAATTACAGCTCCCAGCGCAATTATACTGAAAATGGCACTTTTTAATGTGAGATCGCTTACCAGTAAAACTTTTATCCTGAATGATTTTATTTTATCTGCCAACTTAGATATCATGTTTTTAACTGAATCTTGGATACAAACTAAGGATCACTACCAGCTTATTGAACTATGTCCTCCACAATATGACTGTTTTAGCAAACCCAGGAACAGTGGTCGCGGTGGTGGCCTAGTGAGTGTTTATAGGAAGCGTCTCAAATGCCATCAGTTACCATGTAGCGAATTTTCTTCCTTTGAAGTTCTCCTGTTTAAACTAGAAGGTCTCCACCCAATCTTATTTGCCTTAATCTATCGTCCCCCAAAATCTATCAGCAGCTTTTTAGTAGAACTCCCTGAATTTTTATCAACACTTGTTTTAAAATATGATAGAATTGTTCTTTGTGGTGATTTTAATATTCATGTTGATGACTCCTCAAACATCCATGCTGCCAATTTTTTAAACATCACTACATCTTTTAACCTTAAACAGTACGTTTGTGGACGGACACATAATCGTGGCCATACCTTGGACTTGGTTTTTACCCTGGGTGTGAGAGTTCCCGCCGTGGAATTAAAAGACATGAGTGTGTCTGACCATAAATGCATAGTTCTCTGCCCATCAGCAATAACCCCAGACTACTATTTAAGACCGTTGATCAGCTGGTAAATCCGACCCCTCCCTGTGCCCCAGCGGAAAGTGACGCTGATTGTGAAATTTTTTTAATTTACTTCATTGATAAAGTAAAGCTTCTGTTACCCCTATCAGCACATACTCTAAAATCCACCACCCACTACAGAACACTTTAAATAATTTTACTCCTATGTCTTTGTCTGAGCTTTTAGAAATAACATCGCATATGAAAATGTCCTCCAGTCTAGTTGATGTAATACCAACAAAATTTCTTCTGAAAATCATTGAATCTATCAGGCCCTGTCTGTTGTCAGTTTTTAACAGTTCTTTATCTTATGGTTGTGTCCCAGATTATTTTAAAACCGCATGTGTACAACCTCTTTTAAAAAAGCCTGGGCTGGATCCTACCCTACCTCAAAACTACAGACCAATCTCAAAACTACCTTTTTATATCAAGAATTTTAGAGAAATATGTGTCCAAGCAGTTGCTTTTAACAGCAGAAAACAATAACATTATTGAAAAATTCCAATCCGGTTTTCGCAAGCATCATAGCACTGAGACCGCCCTGCTCAGGGTGACTAATGACCTTTTAATGGCCGCTGATAATGGGATGTGCTCAGTCCTTGTTCTTCTGGACCTTAGCGCTGCCTTTGATACGGTCGATCACATCATTCTATTAGACAGGCTGAGGGACTGGGTAGGAATATCTGGAACAGCCTTAAAATGGTTCTCTTCATACCTGTTAAACAGGAGGTTTTATGCCTCTATTAATAACCACATGTCATCTTATGCTCCTGTCAAGTATGGTGTCCCTCAGGGGTCAGTGTTAGGACCAATTTTATTTTCTCTGTACATGCTTCCCTTGGGACATATTATCCAGAAACATGGTGTTTCCTTCCATTGTTATGCCGATGACACGCAGATCTACCTGCCCGTTAGAGCCACTGATCCTGGCATGCTGAGTTCAATACATGACTGCCTATGCGATATCAAAAACTGGATGTCACAAAATTTTCTGCAGCTTAACTCCAGCAAAACAGAGATTGTTGTAATTGGCCCTCAACCTAACAAAACAAATCTTGCCATCAGCGGGTTCCCTGTTGGGACACATCAAGCCTGTTGCAAAGAACCTTGGCGTTTGGTTTGACAGTACCTTAGGCTTTGAGCAGCACACAACAAAACTTGTGCAGTCTTGTTATTATCATCTTAGAAATATTGCCAAAATACGATCAATTCTATCTTTTAATGACAGAGACCATTTTACATGCCATCATCTCCTCACATCTAGACTACTGCAACAGCCTTTTCACCTCCCTTAACCAAAAATCTATTAATCGGCTCCAGACTGTACAGAACTCAGCTGCCAGGCTTTTAACAAGATCCAAGAGAAGTGACCACATTACACCTGTTTTAGCCTCCTTGCATTGGCTCCCAGTATTTTTTAGAATAGATTTTAAGATTTTACTGTTGACTTTTAAGGCTCTCCATGGCCTGTCTCCATCCTACATGTCTGACCTCCTAGTAGCATACAAGCCAGTACGTAGCCTGAGATCCTCGGGCAGAGGTCTTTTATCTGTTCCCGAAGCAAGGCTGAAAACTAGGGGTGACAGAGCAGTTGCAGTCAGAGCCCCAAAGCTCTGGAACGAGCTGCCTGATGAAATCAGGTCAGCAGAATCAGTGACCTCTTTTAAATCTTTTCTTAAAACATACTTTTATCTGAGAGCTTTCCTAATTTTTCTTGATTTTATTGACTACAGTTTTTGCTGGTTTTATTTGTTTTCTTGTTTTATTTGTTTTTATTTATTCATTTGTTTTTATTTTATTTGTTATTAATTTATTGTAAAATGTTATGATCTGCTT
The DNA here is from genome assembly GCA_005408345.1 of Macquaria australasica. Lineage (NCBI taxonomy): Eukaryota > Metazoa > Chordata > Actinopteri > Centrarchiformes > Percichthyidae > Macquaria > Macquaria australasica. The sequence continues at coordinate 844,864 of SEMN01000205.1, read as the reverse complement.
GTTGTGAAGTTGTTGCCTTGTGTGAAGCACTTTGTAAAGTTTTGTAAAACTTTGTTTTAGAAAAGTGCTCTATAAATAAAGATTATTATTATTATTATTATTATTATTACTTGATGTTCAGGGTCTGTGAAAACTGGGATTCTGGCAAGATTTGAGTCTCCTATTATCAAGACAGGTTTCTCCACCTTAAGTATCCAATCTTGGATTTTCCTATTGGCATGAGGATGTACTGTGGGTTCAGAACGCGGTGGGAAGACAGATACCTGTAGGGGGCCACCCAACAGAACAGGAGCCAACGGGGTTTCAGATTGGATGTCACTTATATCATCTTGCTTTTCAGAAGTTACATCCATCATCATGCAGTCCCCCACAGAGTCAAGGTGTTGGGTGTTCTTGTTTAAACCACTCAACCAGCGTCCCGTCCACTGCCAAACCATCTGGAGAGGGACCAAGAGAAATGCTATCATTGGATGGAATTGCCACGTTGAATAAACTGCATTTACCTGGTGTTGTGTTGAGAAGCTATCCTCCATAATCAAGTTGAAATCAATCTCAGGTGCTAAGTTGTCACTGTTCTGTACTATATTCAAGGAATAGTTAGGGGACGCTGTCTGAGTATAACATTGTGAAGTAAGTAATTTCATGTTTTCATCCATTTAATGGATAACCACTCGAGCTTTTTCTTATTAACCTCTAACTTTAAAGTTATGAGGAGGAGAAGAAGGACGGGAAGTAGGGGATAGAACAGGAGGATAAGGAGAAGCAGGGGCTGTAGGCTTACTCTTAGGAAGCTCCTTGGAAGTTGAGTGAAGTCTTGAAAAAATATAATAACCAACATAACTAACTCCCAGAGGTTAGGTTTAGGAGGGAAGTCTTTAACTATTTGAATAAAGCTGGTAATAAATTTCAGAAATATTAATGAGGTTAGGGGTAGGGAGTAGGAATGGGGCACATATAGGATTAGAAAATGTACTAATCAATGTAGTCTGCTTCTAAGAGGTTAGGGTTAGGGCAGAGGCACAGAAATTAAGTAAAAGTTGTAAGTATTGCACTAATTATGAGTAGAAAATGGAAATGCTCAATGCAGACGATGTAAGATTGATGATGGATTAAGATTGACATGATGGTATTAAGCATTTGCCTGGGAAAAATGACCTAATAATTAGTAAATTAGAAGTTAAACATAAGGCAAAAACGTAACACACAATGTTTAAACATATATAGGGTGACCAAGCAGGTAGAAAAGATAGCTGAAAGCAAGGTTAGCCTCAAAATTCATTTACAATGGCTACACTCCTAAAATTTAGAGTGTAAGTTCTCATGAGATTCCAGTGTTATATATTAAATAAAATTTGATAAGTGCTGGTATCATAAAACTCATAGAACATGCAATGCATAACTTTAAGTTCTCAAACCTTAAAATCTAGAGGTAAGTGGATTATCAAGTAAGACCTAAGTGCTAATGTCACCTGTAACCATATAAATTTGACACCAAGCTAACCATGCCTTTAAAATTTAGTGTGTGTGTATGTGTGTACACACACACACACACACATACACACACACACACACACTCACAAACAATAGGATATATATATATACACACACACACTGGACACACAATAAACAAATAATGAACAAACCACGTTTCACCCATTTGTGCTGTATATGTTGTAATCTTATTATACATCATCCACATGTCAATATGGATGATGTTAACTCCCCCACTCAGTCTTTACATCCTCTTATGAGGTTGTCACACATTGTCCTGCTGCACACACAAAATCTAGTACTTTTACAGTCTTTACCCTTTAAAACTGGAAGAGAGCTACTTACGGTATGTTTTACAACAATCACTCTTTTCACTCGATTATATTTCAATGCACATCAATTTTCCTACCAGCTGCTGCTTATTCTCTGAGAAAGACAAACGTAATACATATACACACATATATAGGCTACTCTCAATGTTAATTTGGTGGTTATACTTGTTGAAGAACTGAGATGAAATGCCACAAAGAATGAAAACAGCTCATGAGTCTAAACAGAGGTAGTGGATTTCTCTGACCTGTCAGAGGGTCTGAGATATTTGATAGAAAACATCTCCATCTTCTGGCAGCAGGGCCTCATGTCTAAATGATGGGATGGATTCAGCACATAAGGTGCATAACTTGGAGAGATCAGATGACAAATTTTATACTAGATTCAGACACAGTTGCTGATTTTGTTTCATGGATTTAAGTGACAGCAGCCATAAACCATAAACATTAGAGGCTGACAACCTGTCTTGGCTTTGGTGTGGTGAGGGTGAGCTGTACTGTCTGTATGTGACCATTTTGAGATTTTCATATCCTGTTATCTCTTTGCAACTTTTCTCTTTATTTCAGTTTGATTTAAATAAATTAAATCCTCGCTACATTCCTCTGTCTGGAACCCTTCTCAAAGTCTACACATTTTCAAATTATTTTCTCGGCCAAAACAAAACTGCAGTTCTGCCTAGATTTTCAATAATTTTGGACTATATCAGCAAATTTTCCTCAGTGTAGTGGTTATCAAGCTCACCTCAAAGGTCCCAGGTTTTAAAATTGCCAGCAGCGAGACAAAACAGGCTAAACAATGCAAAGGTTCTATTGTTGTAAAACATCAGTCACCATGAGGAATCAAAGATTAATATGTCTGTTTTGTAAAGCTAAAAGAAGAAGTGGGAGTAGGTGAGAAGGAAAGCCCCGGGGCCTGCTATATAAACACATTAACTACCCTAATAATTTGCCTAAACTCCAGATTTGCTGTGGCTTTATCTGAAATTCATCACTAATTATTAGTGCCATGTTTCCATACAGGGGGAATTAAGGTAAGGCCACCATGTTACAGTAATGAGCCCATAGATAATGTGGTTTTGCATGAATAAACAGAAGGATAATGAAGACAGACACAGGCAGTCTTCATTATCCAGTCTATTTTTAATAATCACACTTTCTAAACTTTTTATGCTATTTTGAATGTATGAAAAACAATATGCAAATTGCCTTTTTTCTGCATCTGTCTGCATTTGGGTCCTTCCCCTGCTGCCTAGATGGCTTATCGAGGCAGAGCTATCTCGATAGCTGTTCCTGACATTAGCTATGTTGAGCTAGTCTGCAGGTCTGTGTCTGTGTGGCAGGTAGTGTACGTGGAGTTTTCTGAGACTGTCCTTCCAAAAGTCATTTGTTCAAATGCCTGAAAACTACATAATGTCTATGCCTAAGTCACAAACACCTCTAGCAGCTGTGTGAATGATAACTGAAAACAGTTGCCTGCTGCGGCTGGAAATAAGGTTAATGAGAGCAAAACAATGAGCTAAAAGAGGCTAAAAAGCTCTGTAGAGCTGAGGGGAAATGCAGAGTTGGGTGATAATTCTCAGTGGGTTCGTCACTACAAGCGACACCTTTCACATTATACATAATCATTTGACTCATTGTTCAAGATATTGACTGGTGCAGCTTTAAAAAACATGTAAGTACTTCAGCAAAGATAGCAATATTTCCCTGAGCAGTCAGGAGGGATTCAGGGGAGAAAGTTTTTTTTTTTACATACTGTACAGTACGAGCTAACCTCTGTCATACATCACTCTGGATATGCCAAGTAAATGAGACAGTTTGAGGCGGCTATGCAAGTAGAACAGAATCATAATCACATTACTCTCTGAGGATAGGGGACCTGCCCTGGACAAACTGTCAATTTGTTCCCATGGCAATTAGGGGTTTCACAGAGTAGTCGAGTATTAAAACCACTAGTCGACACTGTGCATCGTTTTAGACTAATCGTTCATGTGTGGTTTTAGCACGGTGCTGTAATAAAGCAGTGGCAATGCATCTACAGCAGATATGCAGCTGGGGGCGCTGTGGTATTGATGTTGACACAAGTCATAGCTGTCATGCTTGACTTTAACACTGTGCAGTGTGTGGCGCTAAAGCAGCAGCAGCAGGCAAGAGGCAGAAAGAAACATGACTGTACGTCCCAATGCTCGACTACAATCGACAGTGCGGGAGTACTAAAATAACGTCAGCTGCCAGCGCTATGCATAACCTAAATGTTTAAGCTACACCCGCTTATGGCTAGTGCTAGCAGCGGCAACATTACCGAGAATAAGCGCAATGTGTCAGTCGCAATTTATTTTTTTAATTTCTATAAACCAATGTATTCGTAAACTTTATACAACCAGTGGACATTCGTGTTTATTGGCGAGATTGCTACAGTAGTTTCTAAGGTTATATCCGAAGTTGACTGATTGTTTTTCATTATTTAAGCATGTAATCATAGTGCATCAAAGTAGGCTATTCAGAGCTTTTGAGATGGTCGTCTATCAACCGAAGGTGCCCTAATGGCAACACACATCTACTGTGCCATTTAGCACCCTGTCAGCCTGTGCACTGCACACACACACACACACACACACACACACACACACAAAGAAGAAAAAACAAACTAGTCTTTGCTGCAAAAAGCCTGAGATAATTTTGTTTTTGAATTAATAAAGCTAAATTATTCCAAAAAGGTCAGTGCAGGTTTCATTATGCACCACAATAGTCACTTTAATCAAACATCAAAGAAAAGCTGCGCTACCACTGCTGCTACTGAGTTTGCCTCTGACTGTGTTTGTGCTTTATCAAAACATTCAGGTTAAGGTCTGTGAATATATTGAGAGAGAGAGAGAGAGAGAGAGAGAGAGAGAGAGAGAGAGGATAAAAGAAAAGAGGCTAATTGATTTTAAAGTCCCTTTGAAGTCGGAGTTTGTGAAGCATGAAATAGCTGTTATAGCTAATTTTCTGTACTCATGCACAATTACAAACACATACACACTCCACCCCCTATTCAGTCCAATTCACCCCATGTTCTTGTTGTTTTATAAAAATCTATCCAGAGCAAATTTAGAAGACCTTTTTATTCCTGGCTTCTCATTGGCTCTTTTAATCCTGCGATGTGAGGAAAATTATATCACAAGTTATCGTTTTATCACCCAGCCCTATGAGATATATAAAACCATTACACACAGAATAAAAGTTTATTGTCCTCTGGCTGTTCTCAGGTCATGACATCAGATTATAAATTCTGCTGCAATAATCTCACTTTTGGGAGTTTATCTATGTCTGTTAAGTCTTCAAATTCAGGGTATGTTTTTATTATATTGGGAAAATGTTCATTTCTCAGAGCCTGGTATTTGGGATATGAGATGAGGAAGTGTAGTTCTGACTCTACCTCTCGTCTGTTACACTAGGTGCAGAGTGTGTCCTCCTCTGGTAGCCTGGTCTTTCTATGCCGACCCTTCTCTGTAGCTAGGCTGTGCTCACTGAGTCTGTACATAGTCAAGGCTTTTCTTAATATACGATTTGTTTTAAATTGTATTTTTTTTTTTTATATTACACTATACTAGTCACTATTAGAGTTGATAGTCTATTACGTTATAGTATAAATAAACATAGTATAAGGTATAGTACAGCAATGTTATACTATAACTATACTATTGTATGTTATATTTGCTGCACTATTATATAATATTATATAATGTTATACTATATCTCATACTGTATCATTATATTATACTATATCATGTTGACATTACATTGACCTGCTTCATATTCTATATTATATTACATCTCTATATTAACAAGACAAACTAGGTTCAATTACTTCATTCATTAATCATATCATATATTAGTCTGGTGTTTGTTTACATAGACATGTTGTTTCTGCTGCTATTAATCACACCACCACTAATCACCATCACTTTAACTGCACCACTGTCACTTTACCTTGTAATCTTTGTATCCAAATGCTTGTGTATAGTTTCTATTTTGCATTCTTTTTCATTCTAGTTTGTGCTGCAGAACAGGGGGACTGTTGAAGGCCCATTATTCCAAAACCCCAATAGTTAAAATATTCTATTGGACCGAAAGCTCATAGACCGACGGCCAGTTATCCCGAAAACCAAAGCCCAATAGTTCAGTGACTGCCTTACTACTTTCCAGACTCCATTAACATATTGCTCAATTTAACAGATAACGTATAAATCATAACGTAAATCATATGGTATGATTTTGTAAGACTCCTATATAAAGACTTTTCATTTTGGCTGATATTTAACTTTAACAGCTCTTCTGTGAACTAAAGTTAAGTTTGCCATCATGAGTAAGAGATAAGATGTTATTTTGACTTGCGAGCACAAATCAAGACCATTCGTAATGGCGTGTATAGCACAAGTATAAAACAAACCTTCTACATGTTTAAGTTCAATTTTGTCCATTTCCAATCCAAATTCCTTTACCACGATTTTGAGTAAAAAATAAATAAATAAATAAATAATAATAATAAAGTAAGTTAGCAGTTATCCTAACTGGTCGGGAGGTTATGTTGATGCAACTATATGACTACTGGTCAGTAACTCATACAATCTTGTGACAAGAAATCCAAACTATACCTTTAACTGTTATGACCCTACATATCCAATGTATTAGTCATTGCATTGCAGAGCCACTTCCTGGTCCAACTTGCCTGAACAGCACAACTGAAATGATAATGAAAAATAATTAACAGCCTACTTTTTTACGTTTTTTCATGTTTTGCAGTTTTTCGTATTGGAAGGGCAAATGATTAGCTTGCCTTGCACAACCTGACTGATTCTGCTCTCTCGTAGAGCAGCTGTGAGCACAGTTTTTTTTTTTCATGTGATTTCAGATGTGTCACTGGAATCAACCCTACAGCTACACCAAGATAGCAAAGTTGGTCAGCCAAAGAAGTGGGAAGGTGCATGAGAAGAACAACTCCATCAATCCTCGCAAGAAAAACTTGTTTTTCTGTAAAACAATAAATTGCTGTAATTTATATACAACAAAAACCTGTAAACTGTATCCTGTAACATACTGTAATTCTTTTTACAGTAATTAACAGCAATTTTACAAGACATTATTGGCAACTTTTTTGCCAGGTATTTACTGTAAATTCTACAGTCAATTCGTTACAGTGTAAATACTGTATTTTATGCTTAATGCACACAACAAGTGAAGTTTTATAAAAGGAAATAAATAGGTTTAAACAACAATGTTCAATGTTGGACTGTCATATGTCTATGTGTTTAAAAAGCTACCCTTTTTTATCGATAGGTCAAACCTAGTATACCATTGTAAAAATACAGGCTAAATACACCCACCAAAACCCCTCAAACATCTGTGAAGATGATGATGATGACATGTCCTTACATGTATACACAAACACCTATTGTCGTTACAAAATTTTACCCATTTGTAGCCCTTTTACTAAAAGGTATACAATTTATTAAAGATTGTAGAGAATACACTAGCTGTGATATATACTAGGGCCAGGACAATCAGAAGCTACTAAGGTCGACTACGGAGCCAGAATGGACCAAACAATACACCAGAATCAACACGGACACAATATCTCCTTTTGGAAGAACAACTTCTTTTTAATGAGAAGTTGTGAACAAGAGTAGGAAAAGACACAATTATTACCCGGGTAATTAAAACCAAAAACAATAAAATCAATCTCTAGCTTCAGGATTCAATTAGACCCCAATTTAGATTCCAATTTTCCTTCAGTCACTGATGTGAACTCAGTCCTTGTGTTAAACACCTATCATCCAGGATAGTTCACTCACATGCACAAAACATTTTAACAATTAGCAAAAGTACCCTTTAGTGTGCTTAAAAGGCACAGGTTTAGGTGCGTAAAATGACACAAATAAACATTCAGTGTGTAACAGATGCACAAGGATTAAATACATCAACTAAGTTTATAATTTGCATTGCACAAAATTATATTTCCACTTCGAAATAGCATAGCTAACACTTTTAGCATAAGTGAATGGCATTGCATTTGTTAGCATTAGCGGCTAGCGTTTCAGCAGTCAAAAAATATCTCTCCAATGCGGGTATTCCTCGGCAACCGGCGACGACAGGGCCCTCTGGTTGCACTCACACAGGTAGTTATAAGATAAGATAAGATAAGATAAGCCTTTATTGTCCCACAGCGGGGACATTTTAGCGTTGCAGCAGCCAGCAAAAGTGTCATATATAGAAATACAATAAAAATAAATAGAAAAATAGTCCTATACACAGTATAGACAGAAATAAATAATAGAGTGACTGAGTGCAGTTGTAAGTATGAACAAATAGATAAGATAAAAATATTGCACATATATAATATACATGTATATGAAAAATATTTCACAGCAACATATGAAGTAGATAACATCATGAATACAATATATGTATGAAGATAATGCACAACAGTAGATGAAGTATAGTAGTGAATAGTCTGCACACTGACAGTCAAGTGTAGATTACCGGGAGTTGTACTGATTATAGAGTCTGACAGCAGCAGGCAGAAAGGACCTACGGTACCTCTCCTTCAGACACCGCGGGTGGAGCAGCCGGTCGCTGAAGGAGCTGCCCAGTGCTGAAAGAGTGACATGTAGGGGGTGGGAAGTGTTCTCCAGTAGTGATGATAGCTTGGCCACCATTCTCCTGCCTCCCACCACCTCCACTGGGTCCAGAGGGCATCCAAGGACAGAGCTGGCCTTCTTTACCAGTCTGTCCAGTCTCTTCCTATCCCTGGAAGAGATGCCACTGGCCCAACAGGTCACCCCATACAAGACAGCTGATGCCACCACAGAGTCATAGAAAGTCCTCAGGAGCGCACCCTGCACTCCAAAAGATCTTAGTCTCCTGAGCAAAAAGAGACGGCTCTGGCCCTTTTTAAACAGAGCGTCCGTATTGTCTGACCAGTCCAGTTTGCTGTTCAAGTGAACACCCAGATACTTGTACGATCTCACAATCTCAATGTCCGTTCCCTGGATGTTCACTGGTGTAGGTGGAGGAAGTTTGCGCCTGCCGAAGTCCACCACCAGCTCTTTGGTTTTACTCGCGTTGATCTGGAGGCGGTTCTGCTGACACCAACCCACAAAGCCCTGGGTCAGTTCTCTGTACTCCCCATCATCCCCGTTGGTGATGAGGCCGACGATGGCAGAGTCGTCAGAGAACTTCTGCAGGTGACAGTTCGAAGTGTTATGGGTGAAGTCCGCTGTGTAGAAGATGAACAGGAAAGGCGCCAGAACGGTTCCCTGTGGAGCCCCTGTGCTGCAGAGAAGTGTGTCAGACACACAGTCCTGTAACCTCACATACTGTGGTCGGTTTGTGAGGTAGTCCAGGATCCATGCTGCCAGGTGATGGTCCACCCCAGCGTGCTCCAACTTGTCCCCCAGAATCCTGGGCTGGATGGTGTTAAAAGCACTGGAGAAATCAAAAAACATGATCCTCACAGTGTTTCCAGCCTTTTCTAGGTGAGAGAGGGATGTGTGAAGTAGGTAAATGACAGCGTCATCCACCCCAATGCGGGGTTGGTAGGCAAACTGCAGAGGGTCCATACATGGGCTCACCAGCGGACGCAGGTGAACAAGGACCAGTTTCTCCAGGGTCTTCATCAGGTGAGAGGTCAATGCCACTGGCCTATAGCCATTGAGGTCCTTGGGGTGTGGGGTCTTCGGCACAGGAACCAGACACGATGTTTTCCACAGTTTTGGCACCCTCCCCAGCTTCAGACTCAGGTTGAACAGGTGCTCAACAATCCCACACAGCTGGTCCGCACAGGACTTCAGAAGTCTGGAGCTGATGCCGTCTGGGCCCGCCGCCTTCCCCACCCTTATCTTCCTCAGTTCGTTTCTCACCTGGGATGTTGTGAGGAACAGCCCGGTTGAGCTTGTAGGGGGCATGAGGGCTGAATGGGGGGTGTTTGCGGGTGTGAAATGGGGAGATGGGCCCAGCCCAGGCTGTGGTGTGGGTGTATTAAGTGGCTGTAAGCTGAGGGCTGTGGGGAGTGATGAGTGGTGAGATGAGGGAGGGGGAGGGCTGTAGGCAGGGAGGGTAGATGGTAATGATGGTTGCAGAGGAGACGGGGCAGGGGGAGGGGTAGATGCCTGATCGAATCTGTTGAAGAATACGTTCAGGTCATCTGCCCACTTCTGATCCCCCGCAGGCCGGGGCTTGGAGTCCATATGGCCCGAGATGGTTTTAAGGCCCTTCCAAACTCCTCTGGTGTTATTTTTCTGCAGTTGACTCTCCAACTTCCTCCTGTAGCTGTTTTCCCCTCCCTGATCCTCCTCCTTAGCTCTCGCTGGACACTCTTTAACTCCTCCTTGTTACCCGATACAAAAGCTCTCTTCTTTTCCTTGAGGAGAGCCTTAATATCAGGAGTAATCCAGGGTTTATTGTTGGCGAAACAACGTACAGTCCTAGTGGGGATGGTGTTTTCCACACAGAAGTTTATGTAATCTGTCAGACAGTCTGTGAGGTTGTCAATATCCTCCCCATGAGCGTCACTAAAAATGTCCCATACAGTAGTGTCAAAACAGTCCTTTAAAGCATCCTCTGCTCCGTTAGACCACTTCTTCACTGTGCGTGGGACAGCAGGCAGCCTGCGCACAAGAGGTCTGTAGACAGGCCTGAGATGCACAAGGTTGTGATCAGATCTGCCCAGGGGGGGGAGACTCAATGAGATGTATGCGTCCTTGGTGTTGGCATAACATAAGTCCAGTATTCTGTTGTCTCTGGTATGGCAAGTAACATACTGAGTGAATGTGGGTAGACAGGAGGATGGAGGGGCATGATTAAAATCACCAGAGATGACGAGGAGGGCATCTGGGTGCTGTGTCTGCAGCCTGCTTACTGCTGAGAGCAGGACATCACAGGCTGCCTCAGCGTTAGCAGAGGGGGGGATGTAAGCTACCATCACGATGGCATGCGAGAATTCCCTCGGTAGATAGTTTGGCCTCATGCTAACAGCTAGCAGTTCAATGTTCTTGTCGCAGGTTTGCTCTTTAACAGTGATGTGCCCAGGGTTACACCATCTGTCATTAACAAGCACTGCCAGCCCTCCTCCCTTCCTCTTACCGCTCTCCATCGTCCTGTCTGCCCGAAGTAGTTGGAAGCCATTAACTGAAACGTCCGTATCCGGAGTTAGCGCGGTTAGCCAAGTCTCCGTGAATAGCATGATGCTACACTCCCGGTACTCCCTCTGATGCCGGGTCAGCGCCGCCAGCTCGTCCATCTTGTTGGTGATAGATCTTACATTCCCCATGATAATCGATGGGAGGACGGGTGTATAACGTCTTCTCCTGGCGCGGCGCTGAGCCCCCGCTCGGCTTCCCCGTCTCCTCCTCCTCAGCTCGCGGGGCACATTATGTTTAAAGAGTTAACACAGAGCTGCTTTAGCTAACTTTAATCAACTCTTATAGCTTTTTTTTCAAGGTTAGTGGTTATTGCTGTGAAACTTTTGCGCGCGGGTTTCGTCAGGTCACCAGATGGGAACTGATACCTGACTGGCTGGCTGAGCTAGCCTCTAAAGTTCACATGTGGAAGAATGTTTAAAACCACCGGAAATGAACACTAATAAAGGAAAATACATTTTGTTGTCCGTTTATTTTCCCTCAATGTTAATCTATCACATATCTCTTATTCTTTTTAATACTGACAGTTTATTTTCTGTATTCTCTTAATGTGATTGAACAGATTTCTATGTAATACTTGGGGTTATAACCTGGGTTACATCAAAGGCATCACTATCTAAACAATACCTTTACTGTTTTTCTCTGCAGCAAATTCAGTAGTGCTTTTGTGTTTTCTCCTTATTTTCCTCCCCACTTTGTATGTTGGTATTTAGGTTTCTGCCTGTTCAAAGGGAGTTTTTCCTTGCCACTGTCGCCTAGTGCTTGCTCATGGTGGGAATTGTTGGGTCTCTGTAAATATAAAGAGTCGGTCTAGACCATGAAAATGTGCCCTGAGATAACTGTGTTATGATCTGGCGCTATATAAATAAAACTGAATTAAATATTCTGACCTGTCCTCACTGCTAGAGGACGCTGTTTACTGCAAACTGCAGTAAAAAAGTGTCCACTGGAGCAGCAAACACAGATTTAAAACATTTGTGTTAACACGAGTTCCAAGTGAAACCCTGTTGAAACCAGTCTCCTCCATTAATAACAAAATTAACTTTTCATAAGTGAAAATTTGGTGAGTGCCTAAAAGGATGGGATGTTGCAGCAACTCCTCCCTGTTCCAGACCAATCAACAACCCCAGCCTGCTGTTGGCAGGTCAAAATGGCAAAACAGCACAAAACTCACATCAGCATCTGAGTACAAATTGAAAACAGATGGTCTTTTACCTTTGTTTGACAGCAAGATGAGTCAGGAGGCAGAAGGAGGCCACCTCAGCGTTCAGTACATAGATGTCTGCCAGAGACGACACTGTGACAGGTGCTGCAGGCAAAGAGCTTAGACAGGATGCAAAAAGGCCAACCCTAGTTTTAATCACACATGCAGGTACAGTGCACTGTGTACAGCTACACACACCAGCATACACACAGGCGCACCTCACTCACATACACTTGCACACACAGCAGATGGCACAATCAGCCTGCTCATCCTTTTGAAGGCTAGATATCTGAGGTGCCAGCACGGTGGATTGCACTGAATAATTTCACAGGAATGATTCATACTATAATGAGGAGTTTGATGGACACATTTGTTACATAAGCTGCAGTGTGAACTGATTTTCATGTTTTTGATGCAGGGATCTGAGCTTACAGCTGTGTAAGAAAGAAGCAGGCACATGGCAATTCTCTAACCTTAGTTAAACCACATCTATAGCTGGAAGACAATCTGTGTCTTACTTAAAGGCAGCAAAGTTTTGCATCCAGTTCATCTGCTGGAAGGATGCCACACTGCTACAAGGCTGATTATTTGTAACATTTTCTGTCCCTGTAGTTGTACTGTGGTTAGAACGATCACACTGGTCATGAATACTAAGTCATGCAGATGTGAGTAGCTGAAACTTTAACAAATTAGAACCATACAGGGCTACATGCAAGGCAAGTTCAGCTCATTTTGCAGTACATTTTCCAAATTTAGACAACATAAGTAAGTTAAGTATTCCCATACCAATATGAGGACAGACCGTTCTTTAGATGGGGCCGTAGCCACCACTAACGACACTGAGGTCATATTCTCAGTACTGCGCCTGCAGGGCTATAAAGACAAAAACCCAGGTTAGAAATGTGTTAATAGACTCAGATCTGAGCTTCAGCAGCCCCATCAAGGCAATAACTAAATCAGCATTTTATCATCTCAAACAAATAGCAAGGCTTAGAGGTCTCATGCATGCCTTCATTTCCAGCAAAGTGGACTATTGTAACAGCCTCTGGTCTTCCCAAAAAGACTGTCAGACAACTTCAGCTCATTCAGAACGCTGCTGCCAGAGTTCTAACAAGAACCAAGAGAACTGAGCACATTACTCCTGTTCTTAAATCTTTACACTGGCTTCCTGTTACTTATAGAATAGATTTTAAAGTGCTGCTGCTAGTTTATAAATTGCTCAATAATCTTGGGCCAAAATACATCTTTGATCTCCTTGAAGAATATAATCCCAGTAGGGCCCTTAGATCTTTAGGAAGCAGTCAACTGGTTGTACCTCCAGTCAGAACCAAACAGGGTGAAGCTGCTTTGAGATATTATGCTGTACACAGATGGAACCAACTTCCCGAAGATATCAAATCCGCCCCAAACTTATAGCCACTTTCAAAAAAAAAAAATTAAAAACTCTGCTGTTCTCCTGTGCATTTGCTAACTGGTTTCTCTATTGCACTTCATATAAATAAATTTTATTTTATTTTATCTTAATTGATTTATGATTTATTTATTTTTATTGCTTTGAATGTCTTTCTAATGTTTTTCTTTGCCTATGTAAAGCACCTTGAATTGCCTCTGTGTTTGAAATGTGCTATATAAATAAAGCTGCCTTGCCTTGCCTTTAACAATCTGGTTTGGGTTTTACCAGCTAATTTCTTATTAACTACCAGCTAGTTTTAAAGTAGTGATTTACTTAATCCGGTTGCACAATTAAAACTTAAGAAATGCCTAGTAAAGACAAGTATAGTAAAGAATGTGTAAATCATTGCCAGGAAACATCTGTAGTGCTGTCCAATCAAGAACAACCAAATGTGTAAACAGGAAGTCATTATAGCATCACAAGAAAGTGTGACATATCCATTCATCCATCCATCCATCCATCCAGCCTGTCCCAGTTGACACTGGGCGAGAGGAAAGTTAGACCCTAGACAGCCCAGGTGGTTGGCCTGGGTGGCTTCCCTCCTTTTTGTTAAGTTTCATTTATTTTGTTAGTATTGATTGTATGGAGGTCACATTTATAAGAACTTTACTCCTTGACTCTGTGAATTATGTTATTGACCTCTTAAAAAAATATGAGCCTTTCTGGTGGTCGTAACATATTTACGTCTGCATATATGGAGAAATATGTGTGTTTCAGAGTTAGTAGTGTTCGTATAGTTCAGAATGAGTGGGAATTATCCGATTATGGTAACTTAACAGATGGTATAATAGTTCGTAATTTGAGGTATGTTGTGTTATTTTTGTGAAATGTAATTTAAAATCTTCCCAATTGACGTTAATATTAAACATTATTATCATGTATCAGGTCAGATATGCTGAATTTGTGGCCTTAGTGTTTTTAAAATCCTGGCTCTGCTCTGCTTGCGTATTCTTTTTGATTGTCTTAGTAAATGTTTAAAGCCTTTGCATTACTAGAAAGATTTGTGTTAATTTGTTCATCATGTTGAATAAATGTTTAATTTTATCCGTACAGGAATTGCAGCGCTTAGGTTATTTTACACATCATGTTGATATTTGAATCTACGGGACAGGGCCCACATATTTCCAGAGGAATAAGGGGACCGGCACAGCATTTTCTCTGATGGCCCTAATTTCCTAGGTACACCCCTGTAATTACACGTAGGAGCAAAACAGATATTAATTCTCAAGAAAATGATCACAGTAGAAGAAGTGGAATCTGTATCAAAATATCCTATATATCCAGTATCCTCTATACACTAACTAACACTAGCAAAATAAGCCTGGAGTGTCCCAAGATCTCATTTTGGAACCTCTAAATAGTGTACAAACCCCCCCCCCCCCCCGGAAATACTATGAGAAGTACTGCAAACTATCTGTCAGTAGGTGATGCTAGAGAGCCATGCAGAACACAGTGCTTCCCATTACCATGGTGATGATAGGGTGTATGGATGACCATGGTGCGTTCATTATGGTTTAGCAGTGCTCCTGCAGGCTCAGTGTTCCCATAGTAAATCTGAGAGGAGACTAACGTGGGATGAGCCATTAGCCTGCAGGGAACAATCAAAGTCTTCCTTTAAATAGACAATGGTTGATTTGACTCGGCAGCTTGAGCCGGTGCATGGAGAATAGGTGCTTGGGTTGGCCACGCTTGCCTGAGCATCATTACAGTCAACATCTGTCTAATAGAAACCCGCCCAGAAGCCTGTTGTTAGCACCCAAATCATCTCATCACAGAAGCTCTTTTAACAGCCGGCTCTGAAACTTTGAAGGCTGTGTAGATGCAGTTGTAAGACATAATACTGTTGCCTGTATTAGAAGTGAAGCAATAATGTTCATGTTGTCATACTTTACAACTAACAGTTGACTTTATTTTGTGCAGTGAGGAAACTGACATTAAACCACTATAATGAAACCCTTTCCAGACTCTCTGAAATTAAAGCCCCCCATTTTTTTTTAATATTAATAGATCAAATGACTATGTGTAATATGATGAATTGACAAACCCACACAGCAAATATCACCAAATCCTGCAGTTCCCCATAGCTCTATGGAGTTTTTAAGTCTCTTTTAGCTCATTGTTTTGGTTTTACACAATTGCCATTGAATTGCCATTGAATTTCACTTAATTCATTAAGCCTGACAACGTGTTCAGTATGTCAGCCAATTTATTTGGGTTGCTGTTTTTTTAAATGGATGTAGCTCGGTAGTTAGCAAGCTATGCAAGAAGATGACAGTGACATTCCTAATCTCACTGAGATGTGTGGGATGAACCAGGCTAGGTTATACGGCCTACAAATCCTACTCATATCAACCCTTTTTTAATTCACCACAGCAGGTATCTGTTTTCACTCTGTACCTGCCATGCGCCAAATGGCAAACAGACAAAGTTAGCGAGTAGGTGGTGAAGAGCTAAAAACCCAAATATTTTTCTCAGGGTTTGGGAGGGACCAAAACAGACCTAAAAAGAATATCGAACTTACATTCGTCAGCTGGCCAGAAACACAACTCCAAATGAATGTTTGAGTTCTGTGTTTGCTTGATGTGTAAATAGGCAATTGTTTGCTAACACATGTCATAGCTATGACAACTGTATAAGGCGATATTTTATCTGATATTCAATTCTATTTATATAGCACCAAATCACAACAGAAGTTATCTCGGGGTACTTTTCATTTAGAGCAGGTCTAGACCGTATGCTTTATAATAGTCTGTTTTCAGCTTGATCTGCTGCCTTCAAGTTGCCAAAAAAATATGACGTAATGCTGGTTTAAGGAGTGATAAAGCTTCTATGGAATAACATTCTAGTGTAAATTCCAGCAAAGTATTTGATGAGATAATCTGTCGCTTATTCAACTTTGGATTTAACAGGGAATAGTCGATGGGCAGTGTTCAGCCAAATGAAAATTATAAATGTGCTTTAACTGATTTTTTTTGGCCACTTGGGGGCAGCAGAAACAAGCTGTGAACACAGCCTTTTAAGTTGATGGCAAATTTGTTAGCAAACCTTACATTTTTACACATTCAGCTGACATGGAGCAACTTTAGCATTTGGGAGTCGTGTTTCTGGCCAACTGGTAAATATAGGTCCAATATTATACTCTCTTTTTAGAACTGTTTTTGGTCTCCACCAATTTCTGAGAGCTATATTTGTCTCTTTAGCTGCAAACTGCTCTATTATGTTCACTAGCTAGTTTCTATCAAGTTTCTGTTTCTGTAATTTCTGCCGCTAGGGGTCTCTCAATCAAAACAATAACAAGATGTAGTTTGATGACGTTGTGAAGTAGCGTGGGATCATAGGAGTTGTTGTCTTCATTATTAAACCACCACCATTGCCGATGAAAATCTGACGTGACCAGTTAAAGTTTTATCCACGTTACTGTTATGGTGGGAAGTGCAGGAAGCAGGAAAAGGACCCAAATGCAGACAGAACAGGCAGACTAGTGCTATTTAATGATTTATTTGTAATTGATGAGCTAACAGGCAGGTACCAGAAGGTGGGAAGGCAGGCAGGTAGACAGGCAACAGGTAACAGGCAGGCAGGTCCATGTTCACGTGACAGAAGCTCGAAGGAACAAACTTACCATTAGATGAGTTGACTACCCATACAACTACTGTAGCTAACATTGTGTGGTGTTCAACATGCTCATAAAGTTATTTTCAGTGAGTGTTATGACCACGGATAACAGTGCTGGGATTGCCACATTTAACGTTAGTTACAGTAATGTTACCTAACTAATCTAATGGTTAGTTAGCAAGATGAGTCGACTACCAATACAGCTACTGTAGCTAACGTTATGTGGCAAATTCAACTGTGGGGTAGCCCAGCGCTCTTATCCATGGTCAAAACAGTCATACTAAAAAACATTTATGAATGTGTTGAACATTGTGGTAACGTTATAATGTTAGCGTACGCATTAGCTTGGTGGCTGCCATGAGCCACTTGACATAGTAGCACATCCTAGTAAGATAGATCAATACTGAAATATCATCAGTAAATTAGGTCTCTATGGGATTACTGTGTTGCAAAATGGCATGCAATTATTAAAATGCTGTATTACTGTTACTGAGTATAATTCTGTGACATTGTATTCCTTTCTGCCTCACTCTCCAACATATCCCGTTTTCCTGGAAGTTATAGCAACTAGAGGGGGTAAAGGGCATATGACACCACTGACCGGCGACAAAATGAAATGGACCGTTACCCTGAATACGATTACGGATTTCTCTGGGTTTGAACATTTGGGATAATGTAAGTACACAACCTACAAAACTCAACAAAATGTATAATATAGGTCTAGTTGTTTTTATACATTTTAATGCGGAAATGTTATACCTTTTAAAGCCTTAATAAGATATCCTCAGAATGTCCCCTTTGGGTGCTCTCATAGGCACTCTTGCCATCTCCCTGCAATAATAATCTTTGCAATATTTCCAGAGTACATATTTATGACACTGCAGATTCTTTATCAGCTAATTTATGAGACTGAAGAGCATCGTTCATGTTCACCGATACTGCCTGGCTTGTCCTAAACCTGAGCACTGACTTCGAAATTCATACATTATCCCCCTTTGATGTTGCAGTGCACCAGCAGGCAATTACTTACTGCTGCCATTTGCAGTCTATTGACTCTGTGTAAACTCAAGTCTTTTCATCAATAAGCACTTGGTGCATCCATCCTTCTTACAGCAGCCGTTTATTGACAGTCAAGCTTTTGGGAGACACTGCAAATGACAGGCTCCTCCATAAAAACGCCATCTGATCACTATTAACTTTGATCTGATGGCATCAGGCCATTGTTAACAAACGCTTCGATTAGAAGCTTGCCATACAAAATGAATAGCCATCTGCTGTGGGTAGAGTGGCTGTAAACAGCTTCAGATGGTTGTGTGGAGAGAGATGGAGGCATTTATCAGCCAGTCATCATCAGCTGTGTTTGCTCTTCCCTCTCACTCACTCTCTCTCTCTCCGCTTCTCTCTTTTAATTGTCTTCCTCTCTCTCTGTCACACTCCTCTTGCTCTTCCACTTATCTTTTTTCTCTTTTATAACTTGTGGTTTTCTAACTTTTATTTGGTTGGATCCAGGGACTTAATGTTGGGTTAAATCAACAGCATACATTTTGTGATGTTTTTACATTTGTTTAGGTTGAGAAACTAGTAGTGCCATTATTCTGTTATTCATTAGGATTTAAAGGATTCGGCTGGTGTCATTCTATATATTGGTCTAAAAGACCAAAACCAACAGCACATTAGTTTGTATCTCAGTACTTTCCAACTTACACAGCCAGTCTTTGGCACTCAGCTCCGAGCCCATTGGTCTTTAATGAAGAAATGGATCACATAGTTTCAAATACACACTTTAATCCTGTTTTAGTAAATAGTTGTTGGGGACTGGCAGATTAATACACTAGACTAGCAGTGAAGAACGTTGCCTGCTTGATCTGAAGTGACGCATTTTGGTTTGCTTGAACTTTTTTTCTGTGCGAACAGAAACCGAACCAAAGGGAAAACGCTGAGTTTACCAACTCATCAGAGGTTTTTATAGGTTTAAAAAGTGCCCTTAGTCTTGTTGGACAACTATAGACCTTTTTCACAAAAGACACACATTTTTCACACATCACAGTGGGAAAAGCACGGGGTAAATAATACAATTAATGATGGCTGAATTCCATTTAGCTGCTTCAGTTTAAGGGTCAGATTCAGATTATTCATGACTTACTATGTTCCTTGAATAGATCAGAGTCATTGTTAATGTTATTAGTGACACCTGTGCTTTTCCTGCAATAACAAGTCAAAATGTCTGCTTTGAAAAAGGCCTATGGAGCTCTATGGTACTGAGGAAGCTATAGCCAATCAGGCTTTGGATACACAGACAATACTTGTTTGTAGGACAAATTCATTGTTGGTTTAGTCTTTTCATTGGATTTGTTGATGATAAAAAAAATATAGAATATCTCCAGACTCATCCTCATGATTTTTCAAAAATAAAATAAAATAGTTTGGATTTTTATTGGCTGATGTTGGCCTTTTAAAAAAAATCTGCCTTAATTCACTTCTCTCACTGTTCCCATCTGTATTTTGCCGTACTAGCTGCCTTTTTGCCCCTCTGTTACACACACACACGCATACATACAAACGCACACTGCCGCTCTCTGCCCTCTCACCTCTCTCTTCCTATCTGCTCTTTGTCTTCCTCCCTATCTTTGTGAAGACTGGCTAATGACACTCTTCCAGATGGCTTGCTTACTGTGTGTGTGTGTGTGTGCTGGCCAGGTTTGAAAAGGATCTTTCATCTTCCTCTTCCTCTGACAGAAGTATCAGTCCAGTCAGCACAGCTGTCTATCTGCTGTCTCTTTCCCCCAGCACATGTCCCAATTAATCCCAACGCCGTGCTGCACAGCTCAGTCTTGGCCTGCTCTCTCTTCCACCACTCCATCTATTCTTGCTGTCTCGACCTATCAGTCTTTTGCACCGTTTCTTCCTCTCTGTGTCTTCTTATACAGTCTCATTATCTCTGTGTTCCTCCTTTCACTCTGATCTTCTCTTTCTCCTCCCACTCCTTCTCTGGCCTGCTCTCTTGCCTCTAAATCTCCACCTCTCCGCTCAATCTTTGTTTCCTCCCAGGTTCTTCTCCCTTTTCCTTCTGTTTCTGTCTTTCTTTCTCCTTCTCTGTGTCAGAGTCTCTCTGTGTTGTGCCTCCTCCCCTCCCCTTTCCTCTCCATCCTCGGAGTCCTTAGTCTTTTCATTGCTGTGTAACAGAGAGTGACATGTTTGGCAGTTCCTCTGCTCTTTCCTCTTATAAGGAATTGCTGTCTTGACCCACTTCCACATGCAGCCGCTGCCACATCTACATGGCTGTGGAACAATTTGTGTCACTAACTGCCAAACAGAAAGATATGCAAAGTACCTCACCGCATGGACATATTATAATATCTGAAAATATTATGTTTGTCTAGCTATCTAAAATGAGTTCAAATTACTGCTTAGCTTCTTTAGTCTGGTGGATGAATCTGAAATTGAGAGAAAAACTGTTGTCCTTTAGCTCCACCCACTAAGTTTAATTTAACCAATGGGGTCATTGCCTCCAAAAAATGTTGTAATAACTAAATCTCCAATGCTGGCACTATTAACTTTGTTTGCAACATGCAGATACATGTACCTGTATACCAAACAGGGATTAAAGCTACATTTAGCAGTACAGCAAATGACTCCTTGTACTCCTAGTAGCCTTCTACAGATCCCACTGCAAATCAGCAATTCACTCTGCAGCTCTGTGCAGATTTTAGCCATACAAGACTGTGAGCACAGAAGGCCATACAATGCCATTGTACACTACCTAGCAAGAAACGGAAAAACACGGAATTTAAAAGGCATCTGATGAAGAAAGCTGAATATCTCGCAAGATAAAGAGAGCAGATGTTTTAAACAGCAGAACAAACTCTTGCTGACTCTTGACAAGGTCATTGGTTACAAACAGAAGCTAGAAAAGCTTGATAATAAGTATATGTATATATAACAGTGCTTGTTAATGACAGATGGTGTAACCCTGGGCACATCACTGTTAAAGAGCAAACCTGTGACAAGAACATTGAACTGCTAGCTGTTAGCATGAGGCCATACTACCTACCGAGGGAATTCTCGCATGCCATCGTGATGGTAGCTTACATTCCCCCCTCTGCTAACGCTGAGGCAGTCTGTGATGTCCTGCTCTCAGCAGTAAGCAGGCTGCAGACACAACACCCAGATGCCCTCCTCGTCATCTCTGGTGATTTTAATCATGCCCCTCCATCCTCCTCTCTACCCACATTCACTCAGTATGTTACGTGCCATACCAGAGACAACAGAATACTGGACTTATGTTATGCCAACACCAAGGATGCATACATCTCATTGAGTCTCCCCCCCCTGGGCAGATCTGATCACAACCTTGTGCATCTCAGGCCTGTCTACAGACCTCTTGTGCGCAGGCTGCCTGCTGTCCCTCGCACAGTGAAGAAGTGGTCTAACAGAGCAGAGGAGGCTTTAAAGGACTGTTTTGACACTACTATATGGGACATTTTTAGTGACGCTCATGGGGAGGATATTGACAACCTTACAGACTGTCTGACGGACTACATAAACTTCTGTGTGGAAAACACCATCCCCACTAGGACTGTACGTTGTTTCGCCAACAATAAACCCTGGATTACTCCTGATATTAAGGCTCTCCTCAAGGAAAAAAAGAGAGTTTTTGTATCGGGTAACAAGGATGAATTGAAGAGAGTTCAGCGTGAGCTAAGGAGGAGGATCAGGGAGGGGAAAAACAGCTACAGGAGGAAGTTGGAGAGTCAACTGCAGAAAAATAACACCAGAGGAGTTTGGAAGGGCCTTAAAACCATCTCGGGCCATATGGACTCCAAGCCCCGGCCTGTGGGGGACCAGAAGTGGGCAGATGACCTGAACGTATTCTTCAACAGATTCGATCAGGCATCTACCCCTCCCCCTGCCCCGTCTCCTCTGCAACCATCATTACCATCTACCCTCCCTGCCTGCAGCCCCACCCCCCTCCCTCATCTCACCACTCATCACTCCCCACAGCCCTCAGCTTACAGCCACTTAATACACCCACACCACAGCCTGGGCTGGGCCCATCTCCCCATTTCACACCCGCAAACACCCCCCATTCAGCCCCCATGCTCTCTACAAGCTCAACTGGACTGTTCCTCACAACATCCCAGGTGAGAAACGCACTGAGGAAGATAAGGGTGGGGAAGGCGGCGGGCCCAGACGGCATCAGCTCCAGACTTCTGAAGTCCTGTGCGGACCAGCTGTGTGGGATTGTTGAGCACCTGTTCAACCTGAGTCTGAAGCTGGGGAGGGTGCCAAAACTGTGGAAAACATCGTGTCTGGTTCCTGTGCCGAAGACCCCACACCCAAAGGACCTCAATGGCTATAGGCCAGTGGCATTGACCTCTCACCTGATGAAGACCCTGGAGAAACTGGTCCTTGTTCACCTGCGTCCGCTGGTGAGCCCATGTATGGACCCTCTGCAGTTTGCCTACCAACCCCGCATTGGGGTGGATGACGCTGTCATTTACCTACTTCACACATCCCTCTCTCACCTAGAAAAGGCTGGAAACACTGTGAGGATCATGTTTTTTGATTTCTCCAGTGCTTTTAACACCATCCAGCCCAGGATTCTGGGGGACAAGTTGGAGCACGCTGGGGTGGACCATCACCTGGCAGCATGGATCCTGGACTACCTCACAAACCGACCACAGTATGTGAGGTTACAGGACTGTGTGTCTGACACACTTCTCTGCAGCACAGGGGCTCCACAGGGAACCGTTCTGGCGCCTTTCCTGTTCACCTTCTACACAGCGGACTTCACCCATAACACTTCAAACTGTCACCTGCAGAAGTTCTCTGACGACTCTGCCATCGTCGGCCTCATCACCAACGGGGATGATGGGGAGTACAGAGAACTGACCCAGGGCTTTGTGGGTTGGTGTCAGCAGAACCGCCTCCAGATCAACGCGAGTAAAACCAAAGAGCTGGTGGTGGACTTCGGCAGGCGCAAACTCCCTCCACCTACACCAGTGAACATCCAGGGAACGGACATTGAGATTGTGAGATCGTACAAGTATCTGGGTGTTCACTTGAACAGCAAACTGGACTGGTCAGACAATACGGACGCTCTGTTTAAGAAGGGCCAGAGCCGTCTCTTTTTGCTCAGGAGACTAAGGTCTTTTGGAGTGCAGGGTGCGCTCCTGAGGACTTTCTATGACTCTGTGGTGGCATCAGCTGTCTTGTATGGGGTGACCTGTTGGGCCAGTGGCATCTCTTCCAGGGATAGAAAGAGACTGGACAGACTGATTAAGAAGGCCAGCTCTGTCCTTGGATGCCCTCTGGACCCAGTGGAGGTGGTGGGAGGCAGGAGAATGGTGGCCAAGCTATCATCACTACTGGAGAACACTTCCCACCCCCTACATGTCACTCTTTCAGCACTGGGCAGCTCCTTCAGCGACCGGCTGCTCCACCCGCGGTGTCTGAAGGAGAGGTACCGTAGGTCCTTCCTGCCTGCTGCTGTCAGACTCTATAATCAGTACAACTCCCGGTAATCTACACTTGACTGTCAGTGTGCAGACTATTCACTACTATACTTCATCTACTGCTGTGCATTATCTTCATACATATATTGTATTCATGATGTTATCTACTTCATATGTTGCTGTGAAATATTTTTCATATACATGTATATTATATATGTGCAATATTTTTATCTTATCTATTTGTTCATACTTACAACTGCACTCAGTCACTCTATTATTTATTTCTGTCTATACTGTGTATAGGACTATTTTTCTATTTATTTTTATTGTATTTCTATATATGACACTTTTGCTGGCTGCTGCAACGCTAAAAATTTCCCCGCTGTGGGACAATAAAGGCTTATCTTATCTTATCTTATCTTATCACCCCCCTTACTAACTTTGGTATTGAGACTGAAAGTTCATTCTTCTTATTGGATATTTCTTAAAACCCCAGATTACACTAAGTGACAACAATTTTTAAAGAGTAACACCATTAATATATGTGCATGTGCCCTGTGGAGTTTTCTATAGATAAAAGCTATGTTTACATTCATTGTTACTCACCAAAATGCATTGTGTGTATCCTTGAAGCCTAACAATCATGTTGAATGTACTTATTTTGTCATAAAAACCATTTAATTTATATATATTTTTTTTAAATTTTACATTGTTTACTTGTTTGCTTGCTAGCAGTTTTCTTCTTCTTCTTCACTGCCTTTGTGGGAGCATTGCTATATTTGTTGGCATGTTGATGGCACCAACAGTCGATCAGGGACATACCGTGAAACTAAGTGCAGGATGTGAATCGCACTAGCCACATGCTTGGGTATCGGCATGTGCATCATGGTGTGCATGCACAATACAAACAAAACAGGGACCCACACATAAAAACATTGCTCCATAGCGCTGCTCGTGTTCAAAAACTCCAAGGGTTACCTTTTTTAAGGAATAGTTAAGTTTAGGCAACTAGAACTGTAAGTTTAGGGTAAGATGCTGATCATGGTTAAAAACAAATAATTGTTAGTCTGAGACACACAGGTATGAGAAACCTACTGTTACTGAATAAACCTAACCTTAGCAAAAGAATATGCACATCATTGGAACAAAGTGTTGCCATTGTTCTCTGCAAATTGTCCCTGATTCAACTCTGCTCTGCCTTTTTTTGAAGTGAGCAATCACCAGAGAGTTTGGTAATGTTTGGTTAGGTTGATGAACAGTCTGGTCAGCAGCTGACATGGCTACCCTTACCATTGCAAATATTAGATATTCAAAATGAAAAACATTTTCTAATTGCAGAGTTACACAGACAAATTACAAATATTCAAGTGAAGCAGGGAAACCTTAATGGGCCCCAATGACAAATATTAAAGGTGCAATTTAGTGCTATGTTTTTGCACAAAATTACTGTACGTTATGGGCAGAGTCTTGCAAGTGTTTCAGTACCAGTCACCCTTTTGTTACCTCAGTGACTTATGACATTTCAAGCTTTCTAAACAAGCAGAACCAGCCCAGCTCTATTTTTGTGGCGAAAATGTATTATCTTTAAGATTCTTTCAGATCTAGTTCTGTATTCCAATCGAAAAATTCTTCCTTTTGACTCATTCAGTATCCATCTACTTCATGTAATTGAAACATATATAGTTGTATGTATACTCAGGTTGCTCCCTCACGTGTGATGTGTTGTTATTGTGTTACCCTTATAATGTCAAGGACAATCTTCATTCTTCAAGTTGGCAGGATCACTGACACCCCTTAGCAATTGTTGAAGGAAACTGTGTTTAGTACATAATCAATGCATAACCTAGATGTGTTTATCTTAATCAAAGAAAATATGAAGCGCTGAGAAGCAGAAAGTAAGTCCATGAACTTTGGTTGTTATTGTAACAAAATAACAAAATTGTTGCTGCTCTGCATTCTGAATCCAGACCCTTTGTATTCTAGATTTGTATTGTACTTACTGCAATCCAAAGAATAACCTACTTTGTACCAAAGAAGTAGAGAGTTTCATTCTTCTGTATCTCAGTGTTTGGTTCCTACAAACCTGCTAGTGGTTATTTATTTAAAGCTATTGAAGTCTGAACAAGGACAAGAAAATCAACCATGACACAATTTTCAGATCTAGTTCTGTATGCTGACTCATTCAGTATCCATCTGCACTACATGTACGTGAAACAATTATATTACCCTTATAATGTCAAGGACAGTTTTCAATAGTTCTTTGACAGAGGGTAGTTCATATGAAACCCATTAACAGCAAGGTCTGGATTATCCTGACCAGTGGGACAGTGTTTCTAGAAAACCAGTTTACTGTTGAGTTCAAATATGTATTTTTAATGCTTTAAACACTACAAACAAAATTGTGTAGGGAAAGAAGCAGGAATCTAAGATAGAAATAGAAAACTCTCCATATCTAGATACCACTATAGTAACTGTATCTTTAATCATTTTTGGAATGAATGGACATGGTAGAAAATAATAATTAATATGATAATTAATTTGAATAAATTATGAATCACATGGGTAACACATAGATGACTGTACTGACCATGAAGACTGTCTGTGAAAAGACAGTTTTGGGATTTTGATTCTAATTGGGTCATAAAGGTACGAGAAACTTTTACTGAATAACCTTAGCATTTAAATGGTGTCACGTAATGGTTGGCCTTTTCAAATATATATTGTATCATATAGCAAGATATTTAACATTATACTGACAATATCTTAACATTTGTATACCTTTTATGTTACCTTTATGTGATACTGTGAAAAGTGGCTTGAGAAGGATGCTGCTTTGAAAATTGCCTGTTCAGTATTAGATATTCAGTGCATTGCATCAAATACTTCAATGAAATATTTGTGTTTTGGATGGTATTTGAAGTTGAGAAAATATTTACCTCAGCTGAAGTTTAGCTGAAATGCTGTGTGTAAGGTAAAGAAATCAAAGCAAGAGAGAACAGACTTACCTGTGCCTCGTGGGCCCCCCTGGGGGCAGATGCCTCGTCTACAAAATTAGATGATTTCTTACTCAGCCTGGTACAGATTGTTTAGCAGGGGAAAATAACTTCAAAAAACTCCTACATTAGCTGAAAGGGTGAAATGCCAAGATCTTTGAGACCTGTCCTTTTGAGGAAATCTATTAGTTAGACTGTTTTAAATTGGTTTCCTGGGTATAATTTACCAGGTGTAAAATAAAGTAAACACAAATATATGCAATCTTCACTTCTGGAGCATGTAAGGATACCACTTCAGACTGTGCAATCAGGCAGGTGGTTGTACAGCTCATGTTCTACCTGTTTGGGTCTGTGATGGGACCATTGCCCAGCTACACTACATGAATCAGGCAGATGGACCTCTGCCAAGTTTGAAAGCCATGTTATATATACAGGCACCTTACACACACACGCACGCACACACACACGCACTCCCAAACTAAAGAATGGGACCAGACTATCCACATTAGTGGTGCAACCAATGCTTTCCTGCACCGGCTCATGAGCCGTGGAAAAATGAGTGGAGGAGACATTCAGGCTAGATGCCTCTTGACTTATGCATGATTTTTATAAGTGATGGTGGTGTGCTCACTGCTTGGAATAATTGTAAAATGAACAAGTCTTGTTATAGCTGCCATCTAATGCGTATTACCATTGACATTTCTCGTTGGTGTATCATTTATGCGATGCAAAGTTGGAGCTCATCCAGCAACACATAAGAACTCTACTATTCTGAGACGCATCATTTGGAGCACTGAGGTCTTCAATATTTTAGAAGGACTAGGAATTTTAATATCTTTCGCTCAAGTTCTTGCAGTCAACATGAGATGTGCACACTTACCCCACACAGACACGCTTAAAAACAGTCACTATGTCAGTGAATGTTTTTTAAGTGCATATTTGGGGACTGTCCATCTCTCTCTCTCTTATGTGGGAATTTCCTCATTTTCCTCAGCCTCACCTCTTGTCTCACCCTCACCCTCTGTGCGAATGGTATATATGAGTTTTGCCTCTTGTATGTATGTGTAGTCTACAATAACCAAGCCTCTTATGATGATATACAATCGAGCAATTAAAATTTTGGACAGGAAACCGATAAGATCACATTATTGCCGTGTTCTCAAGAAATGAAATGTTAAGTTTTGATCATTTTATTAAATTTGCTAATCTTAAACTTGTTTATAAATGCCTACATAACCAGGCTCCTGAGGTGCTCTGTGACCTTGTGGTTCCACTCAGAGCTTCAGGCTCAGTGACATGAGGAGCATCCAACAGGAATTGTAAGGTGCCCTTGCGACCAAAAAAATTTGATCAAACAGCTTTTTCTGTTCGGGAGATTAACATATGGAATTTCTTACCTATAGAACTCAAACTGGATTCTGACTGGGATCATTTTAAACTCAAACTGAAGCAGTTTTTGAAGAGGGATCAGTCATGTAGTCATGAATGATCTGGTGCTTTTTGTTTTATGGTGCGTTATTGTATTAGTTTGTGTCTTTTATTGTTCTGTCTGTATTCTCTTGCTGAGTTCTGAGTTTTGTGTTTTTAATGTATGTACCCATGGTTGAGTCTGTGTTTTGTACAGTCTCCTGTGTATGTGTTGCTGAGTTTTATGTATTTTAAAGGCCCATCTAGGGACGGGCTTTGCAAATTAGCTTAGGCTATAAATGCTGTGGTGTGTGGCATTGGTTTATGCTACATACTTGTCCTTATACAAATAAACATAAAATAAAATAAAATAATCCAGGCAGCAATTAAGTTTATAATTAATATAATTGGGGCAACAGTATTATATAAATGTAACTTCTAGGTAACATGGTTGCCCAGGTCCTACCTGTTTTGGTGGGTCCTGGAAGGTGCTCGATGTCATCCCGGATCCATATTCTTCAGATATGTTTGCTATCTTGTTACCTAATATTGTCATTCTGTTATTATTGTAATTTTACTGTTATTTCAGTCTGTTTTGTACACACGACATCTATTGCATGTCTGTCCATCCTGCCGGATCTGAACTCTTACTCTTCCTGATGTTTGTTCCTTTTTTTTCTCATTAAAGAAGTTTTCTGGGGACTTATCGATTCAAGGGTCTGAGACAGAGGGTGTCTTATGCAATTTTTGCAATTTTGGGATATATATATATATATATATAAAAAATATGAGGGTCGCCTCGATGCAACTGAAAGTTGCTGAGAGGAAGGCTCAGCACCAAACTGCTTATGCACCAAACAGCAGTTCAGAGTACCCGGCCTTCTTGGAGTTCCTGGGTGGCGTCCTGGAAGGGATACCACCTGGAGACTCCATAGTTCTGCTGGGAGACTTCAACGCCCATGTGGGCAATGATGGTGAAACCTGGAGGGGGGTGATTGGGAGGAATAGCCTCCCCGATCTGAACCCGAGTGGTGCTTTGTTGTTGGACTTCTGTGCTAGTCATGGACTGGCAATAACGAACACCATGTTTGAGCATAGGGTTGTTCATAAGTGTACTTGGTACCAGAACACCTTAGGCCGCAGGTCGATGATCGACTTTGTGGTCGTATCGTCAGATCTGCGGCCGTATGTCTTGGACACTCAGGTGAAGAGAAGGGCAGAGCTGTCAACTGATCACCCCTTGGTGGTGAGTTGGATAAGATGGCAGGGACGGCTGCCGGACAGACCTGGCAAACCTAAACGTGTAGTGAGGGTGAACTGGGAACGTCTGGCGGAAGGCCCTGTCCGCGAGACCTTCAACTCCCACCTCTGGAAGAATTTCTCGCGCATCACGGGAGAGGTTGGGGACATGGAAACAGAGTGGGCCATGTTCAAAGCCTCCATTGCTGAGGCGGCCGCTAGGAGCTGTGGTCAGAAGGTCGTCGGTGCCTGTCGAGGCGGCAACCTTAGAACCTGCTGATGGACACCGGCGGTGAAGGAAGCTGTTAAGCTGAAGAAGGAGGCTTTTCGGGCTTGGCTAGCCCAGAGGTCTCCTGAAGCAGCGGACAGGTACCGGGAGGCCAGAAGGACGGCGGCCTTGGTGGTCACCAAAGCAAAAACCCGGGTGTGGGAGGAGTTTGGGGAGGGTATGGAGAAGGACTTTCGGTTTGCCTCAAGGAGTTCTGGCAAACGACTCAGGAAGGGAAAGCGGGGCTTGGCCCAGGCTGTGTTCAGCAGGGGAGGAGAGCTGCTGACCCGGACTGGGGATGTTGTCGAGCGGTGGAAAGAGCACTTTGAGGAATTCCTCAACCCGACCAACATGTCCTCAGTGGAGGAGGCAGAGTTTGAAGACTCGGGGGAAGACTCACCCATATCCCTGGCAGAAGTCTCCAAGGTAGTCAAAGAGCTTCTTGGTGGCAAGGCGCCAGGGGTGGATGAGATTCGCCCTGAATGCTGAAGGCTCTGGACATTGTTGGGCTGTCTTGGCTGACACGCCTCTTCAGTGTCGCATGGAGGTCGGGGACAGTGCCTGTGGAGTGGCAGACCGGGGTGGTGGTTCCCGTCTTCAAAAAGGGGGACCGGAGGGTGTGCTCCAATTACTGGGGTATCACACTGCTCAGCCTCCCCGGGAAAGTTTATTCCAGGGTGCTGGAAAGGAGACTACGACCGATTGTCGAACCTCAGATCCAGGAGGAGCAATGTGGATTCCGTCCTGGCCGTGGCACAGTGGACAAGCTCTTTACTCTTGCAGGGCTGCTGGGGGGTTCATGGGAGTTTGCCCATCCAGTCTACATGTGTTTTGTCGACTTGGAGAAAGCTCTCGACCGTGTCCCCCGGGGGGTCCTGTGGGGGGTACTGCGGGAGTATGGGGTACCGGGGTCGCTGCTACAAGCCATCCTGTCTCTATATAAACGAAGTGAGTGCTGTGTCCGCATTCTCGGCACGCATTCTCGGCACAAAGTCAAACACGTTCCAAGTGGGTGTTGGACTCCGCCAGGGCTGCCCCTTGTCACCAATTCTGTTTGTGATATTCATGGACAGGATTTCAAGGCTCAGCCGGGGGGAGGAGAGTGTCCGGTTTGGTGGTCTCAGAATAGCATCTCTGCTCTTTGCGGACGATGTGGTTCTGTTGGCTTCATCGGGCAGTGACCTTCAGCATGCACTGGGGCGGTTTGCAGCCGGCTGGGATGAGAGTCAGCACCTCCAAGTCCGAGGCCATGGTTCTCAGCGGAAAACGGTGGACTGCCCCCTTTGGGTTGGAGGTGAGTTACTGCCCCAGACGGGGGAGTTGAAGTATCTCGGGGTCTTGTTCACAAGTGATGGTAAGATGGAGCGTGAGATGGACAGGCGGATCGGTGCAGCATCAGCAGTAATGCGGGCGTTGTACCGGACCGTGGTGGTGAAGAGGGAGCTGAGCCGGAAGGCAAAGCTTTCGATTTACCAGTCGATCTACGTTCCAACCCTCACCTATGGTCATGAGCTTTGGGTAGTGACCGAAAGAATGAGATCGCGGATACAAGCGGCCGAAATGAGTTTCCTCCACAGGGTGGCTGGGCTCACCCTTAGAGATAGGGAAAGGAGCTCGGACATCCGGAGGGAGCTCGGAGTAGAGCCGCTGCTCCTTCGCATCGAAAGGAGCCAGTTGAGGTGGTTCGGGCATCTGATTAGGATGCCTCCTGGACGCCTCCCTTTAGAGGTTTTCCGGGCACGTCCAACTGGTAGGAGGCCCCGGGGCAGACCCAGAACACGCTGGAGGGATTATATATCTCATCTGGCCTGGGAACACCTTGGGGTCCCCCAGGAGGAGCTGGAAAGCGTTGCCGGGGAGAGGGACATCTGGACAACCCTGCTTAACCTGCTGCCACCGCGACCCGGCCCCGGATAAGCGGAAGAAAATGGATGGATGGATGGATATATATAAAAACATACTGTATATATCTCTTATATATTAGGCTTATGCTGAATGTAACATACAACAATATTTCCCGCGCTGCATATTGGCGACAGGTGTCTGTTGCATGTCTAACATTCACTTCTGAATTTGAATTTTAAAAATAGACAATTTACATGAGATCACATTCACAAAGTAAAATGAAACTGTTTTCTTATATTGCTATACAGAGTTCAAGAAAATAATAATGATTTGGGTTTTCAAGAATGAAGTAATATAATCTATCTAAAAGTGTAATCATCCATCTTGCTGGCAAATGTCCCTCCTCTTAATATAACAGGGTATAGTGATTGTTCCTTTTAAAACTAAACCAATAACAGATTTTCCAGAATGAGCATAGTATTTCATCATATTCCATCTGTGTTGCATTCAGCAGTGGAAATGAGCTGTCAAGGCTCTGCCCGTTGAGAAGAGAATAGCCCACACCTCCCTCAGATCCCATTTGAAATGCTCTGGAAAGGCTCAGGTTGCAGTAAACAGCTTCTCCATCCCCTCCCTACGTGCTGCCGCTAATGATGGAGATGAGAAGTGTCGGGGAGATCTTCCCACCCTCCCCTGGCAGAATTATCATTAGCATAATGGGCTTTTTAACACAGCCCTTACCTGCCACAAGGCCCTTCGGAAGCTGGCTGTCCAGGGCCATTAGTGGCTAACTGGCAGTGAGCCAGCGCTCACCTTTCAATTGAAAACAGAGGGCAGCAGAGGGGGTGGTACACAAGGGAAGAGGTCATCAATTTTTCATGCCGAAAGTGAGTTTATCAATTTGAAAAAAAACAAATCAAAGAAAGAGAAAGAAAATCACACTTAAATCCTGAACATGACACCCATCAATTTTTCATCAACCTTATGAAGATTCTCAGAGCTTCTCCAACCAATCAAAAAGGCCACAGGAAAGACTTCCATTGTAAAGGAAGCCAATATAATCCTGAACTAAAGCAGTACATTATTCAGCAGTCACTGTAACCACACAAATTCATTTAAGAAATAATATTTCTTTTTTGTCAAAGTTGGTCTGTCATTGCTTTAAAATTGAATAGCTTGAAGTATAGACAATATGATGCAACAAGGAGCACTACAAAATTGTAAAACATCGGTGAAACTGAACTCGCAATTTACAGAGAACAATGGCAACGCTGATTCAACTCCGCCTTGTACTGTTTTGCCACAGCTCTGTAGCTGTCCTGTGAAGCTTCTCATTCAAAAGCTAAGGGAAACGGCTGTGTGCTGATTTTTATTGAGGGCAGGAAAGTTAACTAGGGGCCATATTCACAAACATTTTGAGAATATTCTCAGAGAGCTCCTAATTTAGCCTATTTCTATTTCTAGCTTAGGCATGACTTGGGAAAACTCTCAGAGCAAGGAGTGGACAGAAACCTTTACCTTTTGTGAGGAGGTGTGGTTGACCCCGTTGATAGGTATGACACATTCTTTTAAAAGGTGTGATTGGTTGATCACACTTTTTTTTTTTAAAGAGGTGTGATCAACCTCTTTTAAAAGGTGTGATATAATTTAGTCTGTTAAGACTAAACTGGTGTAATTATGAATACTACTTGATGTAATGAACAAAACACAGGCCTACTTGCACAGTAGCCTGTTCACATGCTGCTTATATTTATTTGCTTATGTTTATTTACCATGCTGGTAATTTTAGTACTTAATCTATTTGATATTAACGGGTGAAAAATGGCTCAGCTTTCATCAGTTTCTGTGATTGCTGGCCAGTCTGTATAAGTCATCACTGCTGCACTGTTGCATTTTTCCAGTTGCCAAACATCTTATTGGCAAGTGGCGTTGCAGCGTGATTGTGTTGGGTGGAGATGTGAGCACATCTCTAACGAGATCGCCGACAAACATTATCCCCACACAATCTAATCCATAGTGCTTCATTGACCACATGTTTGGAGAATATTTCTCCTACCTCTTTGTCTTTCCTCCATTTTCTCCTCTGCTTAAGAAACTTGTAAGCCTCTTAAAAGTCCTCCTCCCTACTCCTAACAGTTTTTACCTTAGGAGCTCTGTTAATGGCTAAGATGCTTTGTGAATAACTTATCTTTACCAGGATCTAGTCTTAACTGAGGCGAAATTCTTTGAAAACGTCATTATTCTAAGAATTTTCTTAGAATTTCGTCACTAGGAGCAACTCTGTACTAGGAAGCTTTATGAATACCCTCCCAGACGTGCACCAAAATAACTAGTTAGTCCTCATCCTGGAAGTCTTTTCTTATATAAAAAAACAAACAAACATACTGTTTGAAAACACTATCAATAAAGCATAAATCTCACCTTTGTATTGCTTGTCCAAGTACATTTTTGAATGCAGCATCCTCTTCACTTCATCCTGGTCCACTAAGCTGTAATGGGACCATTATTGTCTCTTGTAGCCGCAGAGCATAAAAACACAGTTGGTGGGAACAGCAATTGCAGTGGTTGTTTTTTTACCCCCCATTGCCAAAAATGACCCCATTCCACGCTCAAAAACAAACCACGACCAGCTGCACAAAGGTGAGTTTTATGCTTTTATTGAAAGTGCGTTCAACCCGTGTTTTTTTGGTTTTACAATAGAAAAGACTTAGAGAATGAAAATTAGCTGGTTGGTTTGGCAAATGTACATCTTGTTCGCTTCCCCTTCTCCGATTAAAAAAATAAATAAATAAATAAAAATAAAAATACTTTAATGCCAAAAAATGAGACCAAATGTCTGTCACACCAGTACTTTTGGGACAGTGAGGACTGATGACCCACTGACCACACTTCACTGGCAGTGGATACCGTGCTTACACCTTGTGTTAACATACATTGTAATTTATCTTTCTATCTTATATATTTCCTCATCTTGTCAACAAATATAAATAGAGGAATTAAAACCATTAATTGAACATATCGACACAAGATGTGGGTCACACAAAGCAATATTTACTGTCTTTACTTACCTCACTAGAAACATTTAGCACCTGAAAAAAAGCTTAAGAGATGGAGAAAAAATACCAGCTGGAATACTAAGTAGGTAAGCAAGGTTAGTCCATTGACAGATGACAAAATACTTTTTGCCAGGTTAACACCCCAAAGAATTTCTCCTCCACTTTGAGCAATGTAGCGGACTCCAGTTGAGGACAAGGCAATGAAGCTTAGTGCTCCGGAAATATGTAAAGCGACGGGGGGACAAAATTGCCCAAAGGCTTCACCTTGTAAAAAAAACGGCTTTGTGTTTCTGTGGCTTCCAGTAGTTGGTGTGTGTATTTGTGAGCATGGGTGTATATGTATAGTGTTGATATAAATAAAACAACAAGCTTCCTGTGTGGTGGCAGTGTGCTGGTTATATGTATCATTAAATTCATCCTGACAACAGTCACAGCTTCACCTTCCCTTGACCTGTCCTTTCTTTTGGTATTTCTATACTTTTTCAAAAGACAACATTTCCAGAAGGCACTCTCTCAGCTCAGCTCATGACACCAGCTCCACTGTATTTTTTTCTTTCTCTTGTCATGTGTGGACAATGAAAGGTAACACTTATTTTTAGAGGTGCCATCCCCAACAGATAACGAGAGCCTGGTGCTCATTACAGCCGCTGGAAGATAGTGAACTGTCACGTATGGGTGAGACAAATGTAGAGCAGCCCCCCACTGTCTACCAAATGAAAATAATTACACTCCAGAGCCCCCTCACCTTGTTCTCATTACCGACTGGGTGCAAGGTTCCAGCAAGACACAGGCACAAGGCATTAAAAATAGAGATTACACCACAATACAGAAAGGACTGGAACAATCTTTTTGCTATTTGGTCAGTGTGTTCAAAGAATTTGCGGATTTGTCTAATGCAGTGAGGAGGACTGAAATGAAAAAGAGATGGAAATGAGAGGACGTGTGTGTCAGAGAGTAAGCAAGAGACAGGCGAAGTGAAAATAAAGTTTAAAAGCAGTTTAATTTCTAGTTTAGAGTGCATAAGCTGATAAAAGCAGTTTTTCACACTATCTTTCAGGGGTAATCGTAACACATAATCAGAGAGACTTTTTTTTTTAGGATTTCGTCCTTTGCTACCACGTTACCTTTTAATTATGTTCATGTATGCACTGAGAGAAACCCAATGTCACAGATCAACTTTTTTAGCATAAAGAACGTTCATATTGTAAGTATCTGAAATAATGTTCACTGCCAATTGGTTATTCTTACAACATCCTTCAATTTTTTCCTATTGTCAACAAATGCCACTAAAAGACCAGAACCAACTATGTATTTGTTTGTTTGGGACTATTTTTAGCTACGGATTCATACACTAGTGCACTCTAGTGAGTGTTCACGTTAGCAGGACGGTGTATGTGGGACTGAGTCAAAATAAACAGTGCCCATGTTCATCATGATGACAATACAGGAATAAGATGTATCAGGCTTTGGCTACACAAACAATACTTGTAAGGTCAATTCATTTTTGGTTTTGGCCTTTTCGTGGGATTTGTTGACAATTTTAAAAGGATAACGATGGTGATATTTTATATTTTCTAATTAAGTTCAGGTTCAAGGCTAACTGATAACAAAGTCATTGCTAATGTGAGAGGCAAAGCTGGGGTTTCAGTCTTCAAAAGCAATATCCACATCTTGAGTTTTCACTTCATTATAAATACTTCCTGCATTGGCACCAAACACTACCACTGATCATAAATCACTAATGCAAAATAGTTGCATATACAGTAAACTTAATTCATAGGAGACTGGGTTGCCAGGTGGCAGGTGAGAAACATTGTATAGTATAAACTGCTCCACAGTTACATACTGCCACAAGGAGCATATGGAACACACAGGCCAACTGAAACAAACAATGCAATGATACAACAATATACTATATATACTGGATTTCACTAGGGTGTAGTCAACCACCACCCATACACATTTACAACAATGTTAATGATAACTAATATATAAGGAATAGTTTTACATGATTATATTCAACTTTTTTTAGAATTATCTATGAATTAAACTCTTATCTTTTCAATAGATAGTTGCACCTCTAAAAGGAAATGATCTTCTCTGTGGAAGTGGCAGTGTAATTTCCTATATTAGAAAAAAGGGTTTTGCACCGATGGCTCATTGATAAAAGATGGGATGGGTGGTTACATTAACAGAATCTGATGGTAGCTTCATTGCTCATAATCACTGGACAATTGCTTATAGATGTACAAGATTTTTAGATTCAATATATGATCAATGGCCTATATGTCAATCTATCCATTTTCTAAACTGATCCTCCTAGTCAGGGTCACGGTAGACCGCTGCACACATTGGGTAACATGCAGGGTACATCTTGCAAAGGCTCTCACTTTATTGCAATAATGGGCCACATCATACAACCATGAATAAATGCTATGCAGCTAAAGCTTAAAATAATTCAACCCTTAGACATGTAAAATCTTGATCTGTTATGCATTGAACCTCTTGTTGGAAATGCTGAGAAACACAGAATTCATCGATGTCAGCTACAAATTAAATAAATGAAGGGCATCACCAGCAATGAATAAAATAAACATATACAGTACTGACACTATACTAAATGTTTGTCTTTTTTCTTTAACAACTAATGGTAACAATGAATTCCTTTAATACAAAGACACTGTCCCCATTCAAAATTTGTCAAGGGAAACGGCAAAGCCATCTCAAACCTCCATAGATAGACTCCACTCTGCCAAGCAAAGTGAACTTGAGCATCAAATATTGAACACCTTTCTGAATATGTCCTAGTGGGTATTTTTTTTGCCACCATTAGAACTACCTAAGTGGCAAAGGTCAAAACACATTAGGACCATGCCTGTCCTTATGCTGTCACTGCAGCCTGCCAGTGAAGATTTTCTTTTACAAAAATGCACCCATCCTGTGTCCCTTGAATGTAAAAAGGATTACAACCTCTTGGGACTGAAACCTTTGTCTCTTACTCTGCTATCCAGCTGTCAAAAGCTGAGGGAATCATTTATTCTGAGTGAGAAATGGGCCCTCAACTGAGTGTCGGAGACTCATGAGTTATTAAGCAAAGAATCCATTGATTATTGATTGCAGATCCTTTTGCACTTATGTCTTTAATGTCTCAAGAACTTTAACTGTGGAGATTCTGGGTCAATTTAGCTCTTGAGAGATTCACTTTGATGTTTGGGGTGCCATTTTCTTAGTGAGGCGTAAACATAAGACACTGGTTTTAAACCTGTTTTGTTTTTAATGTCATAATTATATAATGTTGCTAAAGTAATTCCATGGACAGACAAGTTTATGGCAGAGAGGAGTGGCCAAGGTGTTGTCAAGGTGGTTTGGCATTTCACTGACCATGTCCATACAACATTAGCTAATTAAATCTATCACACAAAATCAGCCCTGAATTTGGAATTTCAATTAATAATTAAATTTCCACATGTAAATTTAATTAAATGGGTTTCAAGGCTTTGGAGCAAGAAGATGGCCTTAAAGTCCAACTGAAACTAAATTGCATGTTTGTTTGTGTGTTTTTTGTTTTTGTTTTTTAATTTTTTTTTTACTGCTAAAGCATGCCTATCTGCTCTATATAACACATGCCCCGTGTCCTCCTGTGAGAAAAAATCAAAAACACAAGATGGAGAACTTGTTTCCATACAGCCAATCAAATCTTTGCATAATGCAGTTATGTCACCGCTCTATCATAGCCATACAGTCAAGTGTTGCCAACTTAGCGACTTTCTCGCTAAATTTGGCGACTTTTCAGACCCTTTCAGCAACTTTATTTTTTTTTCAAAAGTGTTTACTGACAAATCTGACTTTTTGGGCAGACCCTAACTCTTCTCACATTTGCTAATTAGCATTAAAGACAAAGTAGAGCTGGGGCTGATGGGAATGTCATTCGCTGTGCAGGTATTTGGTCATTAAGATACATCATCTGGGAACCATGAATGTCTACAAAATTTTGGCCCAGTCCATCAAGTAAATATTGAGATATTTCACTGGATAAGGGAAAAGTTGACCATCCAATAATTGTTGAGATATTTCAGTCTGCAGAAGTCTGGTGGACCAACAGTCTGACTGACAGACCGACCGACCGACCTACATTGCCATCCCTAGAGCCTCGCCACCAGCGTGGCTAAAACAAATTGTTCAGAGTACAGTCTCATCTTTGCTTCAACACAAAATGTTTCCTAGCATTTTGCAAAGAAAGTGCAAATGCTTCGAGGCAGGTTGACGGGCTCAGACAGCGGGTAAAAAGACACTGAGGCATGGGGGACGTGCTTGAAGTGCCAGCTGGAGGCAGAGAGGGAAATAGTTCCCTAGCTCCTGCCATGCCGGCTCAGACACCTGTCCCGAGCCAGATTAATTGTCTCAGGACAGGTTAAAGTGCACACACTCAAGGACAGAGAGAGAGAGAGAGAGAGAAGAAAAGAGCTGTCTATGAACAGTAACACGGTAACTCTCTTCATTTTCCATTCCATCCAAGCCTATTCTGAACGTGTGTGGTAAAGTGAGGCTGATGTACACAGCTGAATAGTATGATTCTGAAAAAGGTTTCACACAGTCTAGAAACCAATGTGTGCCAATAAATGTGTGAAAATACCATTTTCTCTCTGTGCTGTGCTAGCAAGTCGTGTTAAAAGCCACTCAGGTGGCTCTGTGGCGCATTTATTGGCACTGAGTGGAAGATTTTTTGGGCTTTATCACAAGGCATTATAGACTAACATCAAGGACAATTCAACCTTGATTATGGAGCCAAGGACTTTGGTCCTGGGATTTCTGCAGATCTCTTTAATGGTTGCAGTTATGATCACGTAAATTGAATAACCAAAGGCAAGTCAGAGGTTTCAGCTGAGTGGTGTAAAAAAAATTAAAACAAAAAGTAAGGAAGGTTTTTTTTCTATAGCACCTTGCAAACAAATGGGCAATTCAAAGTGCTTACACAAGGCAAAGAAATGCTTTAAAAACGCAATGAAGAGAATCAAATCAATTAAAATACTAAAGGAATGATTTAGTGCAGTTACAGTGCAATAATAAGTTGCATCAAACTGAATAATAAAAAAAGTGCAGTAGAAATAGTTAATCAATCTAAGGCACAGGAAAACGGGAAAGTTTTTAATTGACATTGAAAAGTGGCTAAAGTTGGGATGCATTTAAGACCATCAGGAACTTGGTTCCATCTGAGTACACCCACAGTAGCTAAATCTAGCTTCAGTGTATTTGGTTCTTACTCACAGTAATAGCTGACTAAAGATCTAATGGACTTACTATATTTTTAAGCATATAAGAAATGCATTTTGTCCCTAGACTGTTTAAGTGATAGAAATGAGCAGCATTAACTGGCAGTGCAAAGACTTAAGAATCGAGGTGGTCTTTTGAATGAGGTATTAAAAGAAAAGACAGAAAAGAGACTGCTATAGTTCACCCTCTTGGAGATGAGAGCAAGGTGAGTTTCTTTAAATCTTGTATGGACATAAATCTTCTAACTCCTAATATCCACTGGATGTAGCTACAAGAAAGAAAGAAATGAATGGACGCCACCTTTTTGAGTCCGGTATCCAGTTCTCATAATACATTGATGGGTGTTGTTTATAAATGTGAACCCCATCATGTTAGATGATGCAAAATGGTGCAATTATGTGAGGCAGCCTCACTACTGTACTGCCAGTGACCACATGTGATACAACAATATAACAATGGGCATCATGCATGAACATTTTCATATTCTTATCCTAAACCTCTCTTACTTTCTTCTGTAAGGTTTGCTCTTGAAAGAGTGTTCCAAGTTGGATTCACCAAACTCTGTTACCTGGCCAAACTTGTTGTAAATCGCTCATTTCAGCCTGATGAATATCACCTGTTCATGAGGAGTTTTGCGCATTTGTGAGATTTCATCATTAGCAGAATCAAAACTAAACTGCTATATAAGGCTGCCTGTTCTGTTCTGTTTTTGGGCAAGTTTCAGTCACAAACATGTTACCAAAGAGTAAGAGAAATAATAAATTCAGACGGTGGAGCTTCACGTCCTGCTGTCTGATTTCAGCAGACAAAAAGAAGTTTAGCAGTGTCAGAAGTCGTATTAGAGGACCTGAAACAATTAGAAAATATTATCAGTACAGCTGTCAAGGACATACCATCAGAGCAGAGCCGCGCTGTGACAAACATAAAGAGGGAATGATTTAACATGAAGTTAGATGCTAAAAATGTCTTTCTAAATCAAATCGGTCCATGGTTAATATGAGAGGAGGTCATATGTCAGTCATGAAGCTATTAGATGGGATAATATAACCTACAGTAAGTGATGTTACACTGTTGGTTGCAGCAGAGGATGATACTGAACAGCAAAATGCATAAAGACTCTGAGGCAGCTGTCGGATGGAGGGGATTTTTCTAACAATTACTGAAATGTATAAGTTGCTGTGCTGAAATATGCCAATAAAAATCTTAAATAAAAAAAGTTTAATTATATATTTTATTTTAGTCAATATCATATTTAAACTTAAGATTCGTTCAGATTAAGATTATGCCATTATGATTACAGGTCAAATGACTGTTTTCCCCCCATGTGGAGAGGTAAACTATCTATACATGACTCGTGCGACAGGTCTGGACCACTCGTGAATTTCGTCCGTACCTCAGAGAGAGTATGAGAAAATTGGTGAATGCCATACATTTTCTTGAATCACTTGTATGTGCCACATACAATCAAATCTGTTTGAATGTAACTGTTGGCAAACACAAATAATCGACTATTAGCTTAAAACCAGAGTATGATTTAGTAGAACAATTGGAGACAGACTGTGTTAGGTGCAACACACACGTTGCGGTGTGTAAGGTTAAATTACAGCCAATTGATTTGCGTAATATTCACCCTACGGTACCTGGCATGTGGCGACACAGGAACCAAATGTGATCAAATTGCAGCTTTTCTGGAGCATTGGTGCATGTTGAGGCTGGGAAACAGAACAGTGGCATATCTTGATGTGTCATTGCGGGTTAACATCACCAGTGTGTGGGTTTGCATAGAAAACAACAGGCTTTAGTGTTTTGACACACGTCATACGCCGTGTGTGTTGCCCCTTAGGCTCAGGATGAAGGTGGAAACCCCTCATGAGTGTAACTTGAAGAGACACAGTGAGAGAGAGAGAGATAAAAAGAGAAAATGTGGTGTGGGGTGTAGAGGATTGTGAAAAACAAAGCACAGTTGGGAGAAGGTCCTCTCAGCACAAAGCCAGTAATTGGAGGCTGAGAGGAGTTACTCGACCCGATTGAGTGTAGTCCTTCTGCCTGAACTTAAGTTATTATCATAACTCCATATACATTTCAGCAGGAGAATAATTTCTGGCAAAAACAGCTTCTGGAAAGAATAGCCTTGCAAAATTACACCCTGGTGGTCTTTCATGTCTGAGTTGTGAGCTGCACAGTGGTCGCTTCAGTGCATTTTTTTAGCCTTAGTCTTGCAATTTACTCACAAGGAATTGGGGATGGAAGATTGAAATCTTTATTTCTGATATCTCTCTGATGTATTTTCTGCCTGACATTTGTATACGTACAATAATTATTAGAAGGCTGTGACTGTGAATTCTGGTAACCCATATATTTTATTTAATACTCAGAGACAAATGTCTTTCAAAAGAGTAAAACTGATTCCTCCAATGTCTGCTCATTTATTATTTTGCTGAGGGAGGATTCTACTTTTAACACCAACTATGAACCTCAAGTACTTTCATGTTGTTTAATTTTGTGCACACTGAACAGTGAGAGTTTACAAAGCTGATTTGGAGAGAGTATTATATATATATTTTTTTTTTCCCCCAAGGGACTCATTATTGTTCTGTAGTATTGATTAGTAGTATAGAGTAGGAGGAGGTGTGCTTGTAATGCAGAAAATGTCAGATATCTCCATTATAATCATGATGCAAGCTCTGGAGTACATGACATGACAACTGACCTTACTGATTTTACCATAAGATCTCTGAATAATTGGGAGTTCCTGTGTCAGTCTATTTGGAAAGATTAGTTTAAAAAAACATGCTAGATGTGTGGCTGAAGGGATGACGGTATCAGTCTGTCAGTCCATTGGTCCACCACTTTGGTCCAGACAGAAATATCTCAACAACTATGGTTGCTATTGTTGGCTTTTAGTGAAATGTCTTGACAACTACTGGATGGAATGCAATGAAATTTGGTACACACATTCATGTCCCCTTCAGGATGGTTTATAATAACTTTGGTGATGCCTTAACTTTTCATCTAGTGCTATCATCAGGTCAACATTTGACCTTATCCAGTGACCAAATACCTGCAAAACTACTGACATTCCCAGCCTCAGCTGTATTTTTATTTTAGTGCTAATTAGTAAATGTTAGCATGCTAACCCACTGAACTAAGATGGTGAACATGGCAAACGTTGCCTGCTTAATGCATGTTAGCGTGCTGACTTTAGCATTTAGCTCAAAGCACAGCTGTGCCTTAGAACAGCCTGATGGAGCTGCTAGCATGGCTGTGGAGTCTTGCTGGACTTTTAAGCACCAAAAACCATATGCAGTTGCATACATTGAGTTTGAGCTTCACCTGATAGTTCCAACACTTGGCAAATCACACTGGAGCTCTGTGGATGAATTGATGAGCATGTTGTGTAGGAAGAAAAAGTAGGTTGCATTTTTGGGTGACCTGTCCCATTAAGTCAGTTAAACACCTTGGCAGCAGCTGTTTGCTACCCTGCATGTGATTCTTCAGTCTGACAACCAATTTATTCCCCACAACTATACATTTTAATTACTGCATTTGTTGCAATTCATATAATTTTTTTTTTTTGCCTTTGGTTTTATAAGCCTCCAATGGCACATTAACATCATGCCACCAAATGCACACATATTCAAATGCAATGTTAAAGGATCAGACTTGCAAGATTACATTGAGAGATTAGAGTCGATACATTTTTTCATTAGGATTCATCGGGTAAGTGGGGCATCCTGAAGGCAGTATAAAAGCTAATTTACTCAAATCATTAGGCATTATGCTATCATGATAACATGCTCAAACCTGTCTTCAACACTAATTTAAAACCAACCAGGCAGATTTGCTGGTCGTGTCTGTTTTTAAATAATCAATAAGAGAGGGAGAACCTGCTCTTTAAGCAAGACTTGATCCTTTTCATTTCACCTACTACTGGTAGGTGTTTTATTGTATAATAAAAATGGGGAAATCTACTAACAGATTGCACTTCTACCTGGTGCATCTGTTCTTGTGGGTTACTAAAGCATTAGTCTCGCATAGCCAGATCTATCTCCACACTTTAGCGCTGTGTCAGCGCTGGAAAGGTCTGGCTGAACCCATTATCATTCTGGTATGGGGGGGAAAAATGCTCGGGCTTGTTTGTATTTTTTTAAACCAATCACAATTATACCCACAGCCTACTTTCCTGTGAGTCAGACTACTAAAGCAACAATATGTAGTCTTACTACTGTACTTTGTTGATTGACCAAATGTGATATTGACCACCTGTAATACCTACAGCAATGCTGTCATTAAGTTTAAAAATAAACATTTTGCTTCTAAACTTAGTGTTATCTTGACAGACACAGTATTCTTGAGAGAATGTTTGGCCAACTGTCTTACCAAAAAAAAAAAAAGAAAATCTACCTTTTATCTGTTGGAGAGCCTTGTGACTACATGCTGTGACACACCATTCCTCCAAGAATTGCTGCGTTATCTGACACTTATAGACCTTTTACAAAGATGACTCATGCCAATTGTGAGTGCAGAGACTGGCAGACACACTTTTACTTGAGATCTTTTCCTCAGGACACTTGACAAGATCCTGACAAAATTAGCTCTGTATTTCCGTTGCCCTTCTTCTACAAATCTAATTTGTGTGACAGCTCCGAGCGAGCTGTGATTTGTAATTAAACTATGGACTGGAATATAATTGGTATTTCCTTGCATGACAAGCATGCCAGCCTGAGCCATCCAAAGTGAGCAGGTGGATGAATCCTGAGCTAATCTGTCATTGCTAAACAAATCATCTGATACAGGAAAGAGTGAGAAGGAGTTGTTTTTTTTAT
Source organism: Macquaria australasica (assembly GCA_005408345.1). Classification (NCBI taxonomy): domain Eukaryota; kingdom Metazoa; phylum Chordata; class Actinopteri; order Centrarchiformes; family Percichthyidae; genus Macquaria; species Macquaria australasica. Next base: position 800,236 of record SEMN01000205.1, on the reverse strand, counting down.
GTCTGTCTGTCTGTCTGTATCTACTGTATCTGTCTATTTGTCTATCTGTCCTTCTTGATTTATTGACATATTAGGATGTCACAAATAAATTGATAATTTATTAATAACTTAATCATCAAATGGCATTACATACTCCCAGAGCAGCTGCGGCTTCCTGAGCAACCAGTACTGGTATCAACCAGGACTGTGTGCTCCCTGGGGCATTTTGCAGCAAATGGTGAAGCGGCCGGGTTGAGAGTTAGCTCCTCCATGTCTGAGGCCATGATAACAGAAAAACTGTGGATTTCCCCCTTTGGGTTGGGAAATTCATATATTTTATTTAATACTCAGAGACAAATGTCTTTCAAAAGAGTAAAACTGATTCCTCCAATGTCTGCTCATTTATTATTTTGCTGAGGGAGGATTCTACTTTTAACACCAACTATGAACCTCAAGTACTTTCATGTTGTTTAATTTTGTGCACACTGAACAGTGAGAGTTTACAAAGCTGATTTGGAGAGAGTATTATAATTTTTTTTTTTTCCCAAGGGACTCATTATTGTTCTGTAGTATTGATTAGTAGTATAGAGTAGGAGGAGGTGTGCTTGTAATGCAGAAAATGTCAGATATCTCCATTATAATCATGACGCAAGCTCTGGAGTACATGACATGACAACTGACCTTACTGATTTTACCATGATACCAGAAAAACTGTGGATTTCCCCCTTTGGGTTGGGAAATTCATTACCCCAAGTGATGGGCTAACTCACTAAGATGGAGCATGAGACTGACAGGCTGATTGGTGCGGCATTGACAGTAATGTGGGGTGTTGTACCCAGCTGTTGTGGTGATGAGGGTGCTGAGCTTGAAAGTGAAGGCGAAAATCTATTTACAAACCTGGGTTACATACCTGGCCTGGGAATACTTTGTGATCCCCAAGGACTAGCTATAGGAAGTTGCTAGGGAGAAGAGTGTCTGGTCTACTTTGCTTGGTCTGCTACCAATAAAATAAGCAGTTGTGGACATGTAATGTTCAACAACTTCTCAACATTGCTAAATCACTGTGTTCTTTCAATTCAATTTTCAATTTAAGTGGCTTTATTGGCATGACTGCATACAATACAATATTGCCAAAGCAAGTTAACACAAACTACACAATCATAATGAACACAACAATACAAAAGGGCAGGGAAAACAACAGGGCTATGGAGGGTAGGTAAGAACAACATAAGATATAAACATATACAACAAATTACATTAATTATTTGCCATGGAGCTCATGGCAGGCTGCTACATATCTTGCATATATTGTACACAGACGGCTACTGACAACTGGAGTAAAAAAGTACTTCTGATAGTGATGTTCATACCTGGGGGAGAGGGTCTCTTTGAGACGGAACAAACTGGTGAAAATCATGTGGCATTATGTGGGATTATTGTTTAGACATCTTTCAAGGGACCGAATTTATGTCAGAGGGGATTTAAATAGCTGATTTGCAAGCATGCAAGCTTAATGGATGCTTCCATCATTTGGTTATTGCAGACATTCCACATTCCACACTGCACCAATTATCAGCTTTATGAGATGTGTGTGAAAATAATAGTGACGTAAAAATTACACTACCATTGTGCCTGCCTTTTCTTCTTTAAAAAATGTACCAAATTCATGTTCCCACTGCCAGCGATGCCTTGTTCAACCCTGACTCTTCCCCTTGCCCTGCAAACATTGCATCTGACCCCTATTCTTTGACGTGCACGTGGTGAGCCCATAAGATGTTGCTCCCATGGTGCTTTTCCAGGCTGTGTCAGCAAAGCTAAAGAGGTTATATGGCCCCAGGTGCTCACCTGTAAGCACTAACCCCAATGCCTGGCTCCAATAGTGGGCCTCAGTGTCCCTATTCTGGTCACATCTGTGATAGCCCTACCAGGAGACTACTGAAGGTTCCTGGAGACATTGCTCCCTCGTGCATGATCTGCTGGGAGGAGACCACAAGGCAGACCCTGGACACGCTTGAGGCATGGCATGTCTCTGCTGTCCTGGGAGCAGGGAGCTGGACAGGGGTACAGGGTTAGAGCAGAGGGGGCAGTGCCTAGGGACCCCAGAGCAGACCCAAAACACACTGGTCTACCTCGAGATCACCAAGAAAGAACTAGAGGATGTAGCTAGGGAGAAGGGCATATGGGCTACTTTGCTTAGCATGCTACCACTGCGACCTTGACCCAGTTAAGTCTGTGTCCGTGTCACTGTGTGTTGGATGGTTGAATTATATAAGAATAAACTGCAGAAAATTTCCTAGAAACAGCCCTGGCTCCAGGATGAGCTGGAGGAATTTACAAGGGAAAAAAATAGTAGACTGCTCCACTGCAACCCTGACCAGGACAAACGACTCTAAAATGGATGGATGGATGGGTTGATGTCCTCAATTCAATTTCCGTGCCATGGGCGTACTTTTGTGCAATATAAATAAATCTACATCTTGGCTAGAAAGTCTCTCACAGACACAGCCACACACTGCAACAGAAACCATGCAAAGAAAAGTAAAAAAGGGACATATAGTATATGCACAGTGAGTATAGCCAGATATTAACAATGGTGCAATAAGGCCTGGCTCACAGTCGACATTCATCCCAAAGATGTTTGATGTGTTTATGTTCAGGGCTCTGTGCAGGCCAGTCAAGTTCCTCCTCACCAAACTGGGAAAACCACGTCTTTATGGATTATGACTTTGTCATGTTGAAACAGGGAAGGGTCTGGTTACCACAAAGTTGCAGGTACACTGTTGTATGTATGCTCATTTTATGCCATTAAGATTTATCTTCATTGGAACTAACCATGAAAACAGCCCTAGACCAACTGCAGACAAAAATCTATGTTTAAGGTGTCCACATACTTTTTCCTATATAGTGTTCGTTCATACATACATGCATACATACATACACATACTGGATGAAGAATTTGAATATCTTTGAGTTACTGTTTTAAATAAGTTTTTGTTTCCAGCCATGAAGTTTGCAACCTTTAAAAACCAAGCACGCAAGTATACTGTATGTATCTGCTCAGCTTTTTTGGTAGTACTATGACTGCAGTGCCATTTGATGACAAATGTATCACACCTGGGACATCCCGAGACAGTTTCCTTTATCTCTGAATTCTATTCTAATTTCAGACTAACCTGACAGAGTGTGACAAAGAGGTCGTTAGCTGTCTAAGATAAGCCTTGTGTGGCTAATCCAAACCTTGTCATGTAGTGACAGTTACTCTTCTTGATGCTACCTGTGCCGATATTTATCCATTTTTTCAAGGATTGCTCTAAACATACATGAATAAAAAAAATTAAAAAACTGAGCTTGGATTCTGCCAGTTGGAAGACATTAAATCTATTTATCTTGATTTTGACATCTTTCATTACCCTGTCCCTGTTCTGTAAATGGTTCATTTTCAGTTATTGAATGGTAAAAGTGTCCAACTGGATGAGAGCTGATATGATTGCCTTCTATTTTTACTTCAGTAAAGTGTGAAGAGTAGAATCTCTCTCTCTCACTATCTTGTCATTTTGGACAAAACACTCCCCCCATTTTATTATTGTGGCAAACAGAAAAAAAATCCTATTATTCAGAAGGATGCCTGCAAAACTAATTTCATGTGTGAGATGGAATGCTGTTGAAATGAAATACTGTATTATTCATGCCAAGGGCATATCAGTATTATCCCCAGGAACTATGATTTTAAATATTCAATTAGGCAGAGGGAAAAGTTATTTTACGTAACTTAGATAAATGGGCACACAAGATTTCTCTGAGCAAAATCGAAAATCACCCTTTTTTTTCACATGGACTAGATAGACAAACAGTGGCTCTTCATCAAAACTGAATAAACACAACAGATTGAACAAAAAGTAGTCGAAGTAGTAGAAATAAAAAAAAATATTGGGAGCTGTATACAATGCTTGTATACCATGAATTAAAAGTATGGTCACAGATATATAGCTATAGTTATAGGCATAATCCATTTTCCAATGTAACAAAAATGTTAACTTCACCACTAAATTAAAACACATATATGATTGGCAGATTGGAGAGTGTCCGGTAAATCTCTGGATTTCATCTCTACTTTTTGCAGATGATGTGGTTCTACTGGTCTCATCAGACGTGACCTCCAGTGTGTGAACTGGGACGGTTTGCATCCAAGTGTGAAGCGAGCCTGGGATGAAGGCCAGAACCTCCAAGTCTGATGCCATGATACTCTGCTGGATAACAGTGGACTGCTCCCTTCGGGTTAGCAGTGAGTCACTGCCCCAAGTGAAGAAGTTCAAGTATTTTGGGGTTGTGTTTACGAGTCAGGCTAAAATGGAGCGTGAGGTCGACAGATGGATTGGTGCCACGTTAACAGTAATGTGAATGCTGTATCGCAGTGCTTCCCAACCTTTTTTGTCCGATGTACCCCCACAGCCCTATCAAATGGGCCTAAGTACCCCTTTATCATACCCCTGTGATAGAAGGGATGGCTTTATGGTATTGGTCACTGGTATTTTTTTAGCAGTTTTTGCCAAGTTTGCATTGACAGAAACTGGTTGTTTCAACCATTTACAGAATCTTTACTTTTAGCTTTTTGTTGTTTATTTTTCCAGCTAGTCTTTCTGCAGTCTTAATCAACTTACAGTTGACTCAGGTTGGTGGAAAACTGAGGCATGTCTTGTGCAGTCAGACTACCGTTCATTATCGATTATCGTTATCGCTTATCGTTAATAAGCTATTGTGACAATAACTATAAACATCAGCATCACACAAATGTGTAATCTTACTTGTGTGTTGTTTTCTCCTCAACACAAATATGTGGATATATTTTATCAAATCATCATTTCTATTTTTTCAAATTAGCTGAGCTTCACAATTTTCCATGTACCACCTGGTAACTGCAGAAGTACCCCTGGTTGGGAAACACTGCTGTATCGGACTGTGAAGAGGGAGCTGAGCCTGATACCGAAGCTCTTAATCTACCACTCAGTCTAGGTTCCAGTTTTCATCTCTGGTCATGAGCTTCAGTGTGTGAAGCTCAGACATCCAGAAGGAGCTCCAAATAGAACCACCTCAACTGACAAGTGTTTTAATGCATTATACATGCATTACACAGAAACCTATGTCTTGGAACTGGCCCCATGCCTATATTTTGATTTTACAATGAGAAGAAAAAACAAAGAACATTTTTATAGGGTATGGCTGTGGCTTAAGATGCATACCATGTATTCGTCCCTGTCCCTGGTTTGATTCTTGCATGGGATCTATATTGTCACCCCCCCCTTACTCTCTTCAATATTTCTTGCCTATCTAGACTTTCAGCTTTTCAGATAATGGCAACACAAATGTTTATTTTTTTATCAGTTTAATTAAATCTACAGCTCAAACTCACAAGTGTGTAATCCAGTCATTTATATGCTCAAAAATTATTTATGGGCCTTTAAAATAAATGACATGCAGGCAGTGACAAAAACAACAGTTTCATAATTTCACAATTGATGCTACAGTTGCCTACATCTGTGTAACATGAAATACTTGTTTCTAATTCCCCAATTCCAACACAGGAAACCAAAAAGAAGTGCAACTGCTTTAGGGTTTAAAAAAGGGAAGGTAACTTCCACTAAAAGAAAAACTTACTCTTTTCTGGGAAATCTTTCATCCACACTGGTGACTTTTCTTGACTTTTATTTACTCTGAGTAGTTTGACTACAAGCAATGCTTTCTTTTTCAGCTATGTCCTGCTCTACTGTTTCACACATTCACACCTAGAAGCTGCACAGGACAACCACAGTCTGATCTATGGACTAAATGGAGTGTTACTCAGAATGGCTGACCACTTTCCATTACTTCCACAAGCCCGTGTTGACAATTGTAAGCAAGCATCTTTCCATCATGTTCAAATATTGATCCATGTCCCTGGCTTCTCTTTTGAAACAGAGGACCCCTCAACACACATTACCTATTTTCGCTGAGTTTGCGGCCATGAACTGTTCTGTGTCTATTTTGTAGACACACTTACTGTAAGTGAATATCACTGCTCCTGAAGGACAAGCAAGAATAAGTGCACAAAAGGAAAGTAAAAAACAAGACCTTCTGTTGGTTGCATTTATCTTAAGATTAAGAGTTCTAGAGTGGTTTGTACTGGTAATTATGTGAAATGCAGGTAAGCTGCAGTAAGATATTCTTCAAAGTAGCAGACGTAAATGAGGAAAGAAAACTGAGAAAGCTTAATTGCTACTGATACTGATAATTATGATGATAATTCTCAACTCTTGGCAAGAAAGTGAATAAGCATATTTCCCAAAATGTAGAACCATCCTAACTAGGCTTGTGTATTATCATTTTATATATATATATATGCATATATTTCTGTATGAGAGCTACTGTACTCCTTTCCTTGAGTAATTGTACCTGTAGACAGTTATTTTACATTTGTAAATTGATAATCAGTGAATTGTTTACGCTCAATTTTGCACGTGTTGCTTGAATTTAGTGTCAATCATAAAGAATCTCCACGTCTCTATTGTACAGTAGTGAGCAACAAGCCCAGGCAGCAGCATGTCATTGCTTTCTCAGACAGACTCAGGCAAGAATATGGTAAGGCTATGCCATTTCATCATCCAAAAAAACAATCTAGGGTACATTAATGATCCAGTACTTGTCTGATGTTTTTCGGCTCGAACTGAAAAATGACCACAAACTGCATGACATGTTGCACTGTGGATTAATCGTAGCCCAGCCTCCCAGGCACTTGTTATACATGGTTCCTGTAAACAGAAAGACCCAAATTTGAAACTACTGACAATTGCAGCCCATTGTGGGACAATGGTGTGTTTTAAAACAAGCAGTTGGGTTTTGTTATGAACTATCTGGCTGTCCTCCAGTGTTTTTTTTGTTTTTTTTTAATAAATCAGAAGAGCAGACCTCTGTCAATGACTTTGCAGTGGGTGAAGTGACTGGTGTTAACATCAGTTTCTGACAGAAGCAACTCTCTGCTGTTCGGACATGTCTGTGTCAGGTATTAGATTAGTCTCCACGCCTAGCCCTTTAGACAAGAGTGTGTTTGTTCCTGCTGTAATGCTGTTATCTTCCTTTCTTTCCCTCTTCTAATCTGGACACCGCAAGTAAGCGGTTCTGACAAGGGCTGTGCACAAATTGAATTTTTCTTCCCCTATCCCTTTCGATTTATAATTCCCTCTCTCGCCCTACAAGCAAACTCAATTTCTGACCCTTTAGACAAAAGGCTCAGATAAAGCAATTAGTTTGTGATTCTGTGTGAGCTCCTGGCTCGGGCGACCTGACAGAGAGTGTGAAGCACTAAAAGCAGCACAAACAGGGGTGATGACGGTCACTGGCAGACAAATTCAGCTCTACAGAGATGAACTCGGACTCACTGGCAACAAAGAGATTCAGCCTCTGGAAAGAGGAAGGTAAACATAACTGTAAAAGCAGCAAGAGTTCAGACAGCCCTTCCAATATGTCTCGCCTGCATGTCTTTGATTACTGCAATTTCCTCCTTTTGACTACTTCAAGCTTTTTTCTTAGAATGACCCTAACAGGGTGTTCTTTATTTTACTGCACTTTCAGACTCTGGTGACAATCTATCTTTTAGTGCTAAAAGGCAATCTTATGAGGTTGGTACCTTTTGAGATGAAATGCACAAAGCTGAGGGGTGTGTGTGTGTTTGAATTTTCTTTCAAGTGAGACACTGGAGTACAATAAGGCATGCACATATAATCCTCTTAGAACAGAGAGCATGAAAAGAAATTTCCCTTTTGAAGATTTTCACATCACACTCTGAAAGACAGCAGTCTTCATAGTGAGTTATTTTGATATGCACACTTTAATGCTAATACTTGTTTACCTTTCCATAAGTCAAATTTTTAATTACCTTACCTTTTGATGGCGGTTTTGTTCAGTATCCTAGTGTTTCTTCCAGCACTGTAGTTTTCATTTGCTTCGTAATGTCCAGTGTCCCTGCTTTCCAAATAACAGTGAATGAGCAACAACTCTTACACAGAGCTAGTAAAAAGTAAAGGTACAGGCTATTTGAACTTTGGACAGTTTTTAAAGTCACCCTGGCCATATCTCCAGCGTGAGAATTCAATTTGGTCATTGCAGGAGAAAACTGAAAACCGTAAAGGAGGATTTAGAGTGAAATACATGGCATGGGGGATCCGTTAAGAAATATAGTTATCTTGCAGTCTGGCTGGGGAGATATGGATGTAGCAGAACTGATGAGGTTCTCAGTCATTATCTTCTAGATGATACCATGGTATATTTTGTTTTTTTAAAACCTCTTATCATTATAATTACCTTAAGGAAATACTGTTTTTCCAATCAATTCTGTAGTTTCTCAAAGGTATTTGCAGTAATTTTGCTATGAGATGATGTCACATTTTATATGTTTCAGTGATGATAGAAAGGTTATTACTTGTATGGTGCAGTAATAATAATGTGTTTTGTTGTAACAGTGGAAGAGTATTCTGTGCCATAAGATAAAAGACCGTTATTAAATATTGAAGTTTTTCTGACTGATAGCATTCTCTCCTGTTAAACTGCTCACTATGGTGTGGGGCAGCATCCGTGTCAATGTTCAGTCCAGTCAATAGGAAGCATCCATGCAGATGTTGGCAATTGAACCACACACTGCAAATCCTGCTGGTTCTGTGCTATCTGCTCTGGCACAAATGAGAGTCAAAAGGATGGGCGGAGGGCCATGCTGTGTCCCCTGCCAGAGATTCAGGCCTTCAACAGAGAGATATCATGAATGAACCGAGACACTCTGTGATGACCCATTTGCACAGATCCAAGAGCAACCACCAATAATAAAGTGACATAGTGTGACAGAGTGTATTTTGTGTAATTAATTGTATGGTTAAAATGAGGCAATTCTTCATCTTTCTTCTTTGTCTTGTCACAATCTAAAGCACCATGCTCGCTACAGAAAGGCTTTCCACATGGTATAAACTGTGTTGCTCTGTGGCCCAGCAGTCTGTACACTGGAAGTCTCCAGGGATGCAAGCTAATATTGAATCACTATGCCTACTCAGTGGGGAGCTGGGCAGAGTACAATAGCCAAATCCCTGGAGTTGGAATATCAGGCCTGTAGTCAAGCAGCACACAATATCTGGTGAGTTTAAGTCTGCTTGGTTGGTGTTTGCCCTCACAGCACACATGCATGTCATGCTGCTGGGTACACTTGGAAATACAGTAACAAGTGCAGTACATTAACAATACTTAACCACTCAACTTTTTCAATCTTTCATTGACAACCTTTTATCATTCTTTGTTGGGGATATTTTTAATTGTATGCATTAATGGCTCTACACAATGAGTCATTAAAGAAAAAAATCTTCCTCCAAAGTCATTTTCCAACTTGGTTTTATACTTTGATGATGGGACCTCGGGTGTGGATGCCTAAAAGGACCCTTCTTACTGCTATTTAACTATTGGTGAATGAGTTGAGATCGTGAATGAATCAACAACATATCAAATATGTGTGTTAGTGTTACAAACGCCCCCTATCGATGTCTATTTAGAATAAAGAATAAATAATCTTTTTTTAATCATGGGTTAAAAGTTGATAATCCCCATTCCATAGCATGGCAGTTGGCTTGCTTGCAAATGTTAGATGAGCATTCGTGTTATTTTAAGCTAGTAACTCAAAATTCGTTGCTACTTTAAATATGACACTAAATTAAAGTTCCTACATACAGACTCCACAAGCACACAGGTGTTTTCACTTATGTTTTCTGATTACACCTCTTCTGAAGAATACTGACCCTGCGTTACTACTACGACTGCTGCGTAGGCCTCGTAATAGATGCTAACTTGCAAGCTCACACAGTAAATGACACAGTGCCGCTAAAGTAATGCATAAACGTTTGTCCTAGCACGGTAAACCTAACAGATATTACCAGCTTCCCTGCAAAATGTAAAAACAGCACTTTAGGTTGACAATCGCTACACAGCATTTTCAGTTTCCATTTTGTACACAGAGATTCTCATTGTCTGATTAATCCACACAAGACTTCCCTATAACTATTCCTGCATGTATGCTGTCTACGTAGGTACTACTGACTAACAATGACACTGACACTCAGGAGACACGGGGGAGACTGACACACTGATTAGTCTTTTCTTATATACATTTCATGACGTAGACAGGTCCCAAACGGTTGACTCTGTCAGCATTGGCCTCGCAGGTTCAGGGCTGATTTAAAACAGTAGATGGCGTGTTGAGCCATTTTCTACCCATGAAATAATAACACATTTGGTAAGAAATGTCAATATTAACACCTGCATTGATGTGCTTCATCACAGTATAGTCATATCATTTAGTTTACAGCTCAAAAAACACACTGAAGTGTACAGTACTTCTTTAATAGCATTTGTAAGGAACAACACAATCTTGATTTCAGTGGAGAGGGGAGCTGAACCTTATCAAGCATGTAACAAAGCATTACTGGGATTAGTAATTGTAATCTAATTACTGAACTGTAATCACTTGTCACTGAAAAAGGTAATCACATTACTGTAAAATGTTACTAAGTAATGTGTTACTGCCTAATACTGCTATTGGAATAATACTGTTCACAACAGCCCCAGAAGTGCATTTTAGAAAAAGCAAGAAGAAATTGGCAATCACCAAAATGATGGCAAAAAATAACAAATTTGTGTGTCCTGTTTACATCAGCCACTCTAAATGAAAGGTTTTTAGGATACCACTGTCAATGAAGGGACCTGGGCACAAGCAGCAGCAGTGAGGGTGCTGAGGGGCTCGAGTGCCGCAATATTCTTTTCCATAGTCCGGATGCCAAAAAAAAAGAAATATATGAATTCATCAGATCATATAAGAGCTTGATATGTAAGCAAGTATAGTTTTTTACATGAATCCTTTTTGGAGCAGACATTATAAAAGCAGAAACACCAGACATTAAAAAAAAGTATGCATACATATGAATGTTAGAATATGTGTCAATATAAGTCAAATGTGAATCATGCTTCCATTTTGCAACCTGTTTGTACATGGTGGAATTGGCTGAGCTGTCTGACAAAATAAAAAACTCCCTCACCCTCTTTGGTCTCTGGCTCCAGTGCTCCCTCTCTAAAACTCTGTGAAGCATGCCAAGTCCATGTCCCTTTGCATTGAAGGCTGGCACTGATGGAGTGCACACCTGCCAAGCTCACTTCACTCAGGGCCTCAAAAATTCTTCTTTTGACCTGTACCTTTTTAGCCCAGGTATATGATATTTAAATCAAATCAAACATAAAATGCAAAAATAAAGATGCTGACATAATGACTGAAATTATCATTATATAAAACTTATCCTACAAAGACATCTTTATAGGAGGCATTTGGATATCATTCTGCTGGCTGGGAAAACAATCAATATGATTTCTGATATTGATTTAAAGCTGAACATGCTTTGTGTGTGTTTGTGTGTATGTGAGAGAGAGCGCGACAGTGTGGAGCTTTAGATTATTTTATTTTATGTAAGTTTGGAGTCGTTTTCTTTTATTTCAAAATCTTTACTACTATTTTTTCCATGAACCATCCCAAATCCCTAATTGATTCATAATATAACATCTTATTCTCCTTTTGTTCATTTCATACGCTGTGTCCCATTCCAAACTTCCATTGAATTCCTGGTTAAAACATTCCATATGCACATTCGTTTCATCCATGATATCATATTAATTGTGTGTAAATGAGTAATATACACATTTATCATACAGGCATATTTTTTTTTTTTTTAATAAAAGTACATTTTATTTTTCCAGTAACTCATCCTGCTATATTAGCATGTCTGCATGTATGTTAGCATTTAGCTCAAAGCACCACTGTGTACAGCCTCACAAAGCCACTAGCATGGCTGCAGCAGACTCTTATTGTTGTTAACCAATTAACATGTTTAAGAATGTATAATGTAAGAGACTTACTAGACTTAATAATACTAATTTTGATACATGTTATTATTACAAGCAGTAAGAAATAAGTGATGAAAGAACACCTCTGTTTAACGAGAAAGCCTACTTTTTTTGAGGATGTATTCCAAAAGTGTTCTGAATATGTCTTTCTGCCCCCATGTAAAGTATATATGAACATGTTGGTGGGAGCTGTAGATTCACATTGTTGAGAAAGAGGTTTGCATGAAATACTGCTGAAGACCTTTCCTCCCCTCAGATGAAAGACAAGTGCAATTCAGGGGATATAGCATGGATTTTTGACAGTCTCTAAACCACATCTAAAAAGCGCTGTCTTGCGGCTGGCAGTGTTTAAGAGCCATTACTTCCTCATTCAGCACATGTGCCAAGGTCGTCAGACAAGATAATGAGCTTTCAGCATCCAATGACTCCCTTCAACACTGCTCTATTAGTTATGTAAAACAGACAGACCCAGGTTATTGTCTTTACTGAAAGGCTTGTGTTAGCTTTTGGAAATTAACCTTTTTTGTGTATGCTCAGGTGAAAAATTGGGATAGATGTCCTCGCCTCTTCTTCCTCTTGATTTCGGTCAGTCAGAATATGTACATAGTTGATATATGGCGTCCACACTCTGACCTTGTCACTCCCCACAAAGATACACCAAGTTCTGCACCAGAGCACCCGGAGAAAACCCACTTTGGCACGGGGAATACAAACTCCACACAGACAAACATGTATTTCAATGGCATGTGTCCTGGGCTAACATAACACACCATGTTTGCTGCACATGAAAGCATAGTCAGTTTCAGTAGCTTCTGATTGGTCAACCAACTCAATCCAAGGTATTAGCTAGAATTCAACCAATTCCTTTTTCACAGCAGCAGTAACCAGTCGCATCTACAGTGAGTAATGAAACAATGATTATAGTCTACAGCAAGGTACAGCGGTGTATTAAGATAATTTTTAATTTCAGTATGACAACATGCTCACTGTGACAAAGCTAACTCGCTGATGATTAGCAGGTATAATGTTTGCCATGTTTAACATCTTAGTTTAGCTTGTTAGCATGCTAACATTTGCGAATTAGCACTATACGTGAAGTGCAGCTGAAGCTAATGGGAAAGTCATACGTTTTTCAGGTATTTGGTCATAACCAAAGTATGATGGCGCAAGTTATCATCAAAGTTATTACGATTGATCCTGAGGCGAACAACATCTGTACCAAATTTCCCAGCAATCCACACAGTAGTTGTTGAGACATTTCATTACAAGTGTCAACCTCATAGTGAGAAGTCAAGGGATCAACAAACTCATTAGGATTTATCCTCTGGGGACCATGAATGTGTATATAAAATTTAATGGCAGTCCATCCAATATTTGTTGAGATATTCAAAGTGTCGGACCGATCAACTGACCAACATTGCCATCCCTAGAGCCATGCTGGTAGTGGTGGTAGCTGGTGGCAAAAAACAACTGATCCCATGATGATTGCTCCTGAATGATCAACATTCCGTTCCATGTTAAGTATTTATTATCTGAAGATCTTTTGTATTGCATTGTATTTACATATTTTTTTATTGAAATGCAAAAGACATTACTAGAAATTATTGCATTTATTGTGATGGTTGCGATCTGGTGGGGCCATTTTGGTTGAGCCAGTCAGAGGGAGGAGTGTTAATAGACTAGGTGGGAGAAAAAGAGAAAAAGGCTGGGTTTTTGGTAATGAAGTAAATGCAGATCAGAGTTCATTCATGCTGTTAAAGTGATGCAATATCTAAAGGGAAATTAGTCAGTAAAAATTTCATCACAAACGCCTCAACATGAGATATTTGACTAAGAAAAAGAACACCTCCATGTTAGCTGAATTTCTGTTTGTGTGTGGAGTATTTCTGACAGTGCCTGTGACAGGTCTTTAAGTTGATCTGAGTAATGTTTCATGCCCAGCTGTGTGCCTGGAATTGTAATCCACTCAGCCATTTAAGGTTTAAATTGCCTGTGCAACAGCTCACCTACAAACACACATTGTACACTGCATAACAACTTTGAGGTTAGCAGGTGAAATGGGACATGAATTCACAATGTGTTGCAAGGTCATTTGAAATAAACATTGCATCATAAAGGCTAAAAGTTAAAAGAACATTTCCTGCACTGTAGCAGCAATCGCAAACAGTTTGCCTGTAGTGAGTGCTGTACTACTTGTGTCATCAAACACATGAGTGCTGATTCAAAATCTCTTCGGGGAGCAGAGGCCTGCCGCAGGCGTCCATAGACTGAGCATTGAGATTAAAGATTGTGAGAGTACAGTACTAGATATACATATTTGGCTGGCATTTCTGTCTGAGTGATTTTACCATTGGGAGCTATGAAGGAGGAGTGTATGAGTAAGGATGACTTTATATGAAGTATACAGTGGCATCAATAGGATAAAAAGAACTCAGAAAAGTGAGAGTGGAAGGTCCTGTTATCGTTGCACAAGATGATGCAGAGTTGAGTTAGAGTTCAACTGAATGTGGATGGAGTTCAGAGTCATCTAAAGGCTTGACGTAGGCAATCTGTGGTTGAGTAAATTTCCAGGGGATGCAATTACATTTGCTGACGAAACCGGTGGATACCAATTCATAAACAGCAAGTATGCAGAATCCAGCTCTATTTCAGAAAAAGAAAACATCCATGAAAGATAAGAGAAAAGCCTTCCGCCCAGACAAGCAATATGGAGAGAGAAAGATTTAACAGCAAGTTGTGGAACTTGGGAATTAATATTAAGAAACATTCAAATTAAGACCGTTATATAAGAAAAAAACAAAACAGCTCCATGATATAAGATTATACATGTCAACAAAAACAGCTGTGTCAGTGTCAGGGATGTTTGGGATTGCATTCAAGTTAAAGAGCGGGATAAGCTTATATTATATTTAAAGTTTTGGGCATCATTAAAATATATATATTTTTTAAATGGCAATGTAGTCCGTGATGAAAAATGATATATTTTATACTGCCAGCCCCCTGAGCTGCTGCTTGAAATCATAGTGCACATTGCACTCACTGATGATGCACCCACAGTTTGGAAATTGTGTCTGTCAATTGAGTAATTGATTGTGGGTACAATAACTGTTCTTTGCTCCTATAATCAAAGTAGACCAGCATGTTTATCTTCAGTTCGCCTTATAATTGCTTGGACTGTATGCAAATGGGTATGGCATTAAACTGTAACATTGTCTGTAATGCCTCCATTAATCTCATATATCTGTTGTGATCGTAGTTGGTACTAGATGAGACTTATTTGTTCCCTCTGTGCTCAATCATCGGTTGATGTTTGTTAATTCCCGTTTGTTGTTTCTTGAAAGGCTGATTGTTTGAGCAGTGTTTCTGTAAAGAGCTAACCAATTAACACTGTAGCAGTAGCTGATGAGAATGCAATGCAAAGCAGACTGCTGGCATAGGCAGTATAGAAAAATGTTAGGGGCGCCAGCTACTGTAGGGCCGAGAGAAATGAATAAGTAAATGAAGCGTATCCCTGCAAGCTACTTTAGGCAATCAATGCAAGCCCGCTGCTAAACTCACATGGCATAGTCTCACTGCAACATATATCCAACGCACCCTTTTGATTATGGTGATGTACTGAGGTGATCTGTTCCCCCTTTTGCCGGCATTCCTGCTGCCACACTGCTCACCTGAAAGCTCCACTTCATCCACACTGTAGGCTATGAGTTTATGTTCCCCAAGGGAAAGAGTTGCTATCGTCACTTTCCACTCCCCTGCTGTGCTGAGCTTGGTGTAAATTTGTTTATATAGGATTTCATAACTCCCACCTCCACCCAAGCATCACTTGGAGGCTCCAAGTCTATCCTCTAGGAAGGGAAGTTATTATCACAATACCCCACTCCCTGCTGTGCTGAGCTTGGTGTTGCCTTGTGGGGAGTGACGAGGTCAGAACCTAGACGGCAAATATCACTTTGTCTATATTCAACATTTACATGATCCATTCCACTTGAGTTGGCAGACTTTGATTAAAAGATTCAAACATACATAATTAAAGAACTAATAAAAAAATACATTTAAAACAATGCAGTGATATAAACTACTGCAAAAGTGATGTCCATGTCTTCAGTGGATAATTTTCAGCTGCTGCCTGTTAAGATCCATTCTTGTCACAAAGCACAAAAAGCAGTTTCCATGATTTCTTGGCAGAGGCCTAGCTTTGCTTTCCCTCACTTTGTTCTATACAAATAGGTTACCTGTCAGAAAACACAAAGTTGATGTCAACTTTTGGAAGATAATGATCTATTATGTTTTCAGAATTGCTTTTCAGATAATAAAGAGCAGGGTTTGGAAGTGTTACAAGGAATTTGTATTAGAAAAGTGGCAACATATCCCCAATGCAAGATACACTGAATGCGCTTTTGCTGATGGCGTGGTATGAAAAAGGCCAGTTAAAAAATATAGTAGAGAGTTGTATCTCAAAGGTTCTTGGAAGCATATTACTGCACCGCACTGTATCTAGGTCAAGAGAATTTAAATTAATTCATCTGTAAACTTTTGAGGGGATTGCAAACAATCACTTTGGATCTAAATCACTATACATGAGAACAAATATAGAGTAATAGTCGTGCATGAAAGCACCACTAAAACATCTCTTATCCATCCATCCATAACTAATAATTATTATTATTACCTGAAACTTGTAAAATAAAATGGATGCAAAGACTGAGGCTACTTGGGTTTTTGCCAGTGGCGATACTGACCTGCGGGAGTAGAGCGAGGGACAATGTAACTTGTCAACACAGCACAGGTGATGGCCATTAAAAACCCAGACACCTCTGCCAGTCTGTTGATGGCTGTGCGGAGAGCTTTCCAGAGTAGCAGACATGCTGTAGGAATGGACAGCTACGACAGGTTTTCCCACATGGATTTCACCTCATTACTCAGTAAGGCCTTTCTCTTAATTGGAGTTCCCGACACTGTCTATCCTTGTGACATGAGTCCCATGCTTTTTATTTTTTTTAAAAAAATTTATTTTTTGTTGCTTTCTGAATGGCTGTTATGGCTTTTCTCACCAGAATTATAACAATATCTACCGCAAAACAGATTTTTGATTTTTAATATGCAGCTTAAAGTCAGTATGAATGCATGTAAATTATAATAACTGCAATAATTATCACATTTTAGTAAGACATTAAAATGTCATAAAAAGGCTCATTATAGACTAAATTTTAGATTTTATTGATTGTACATCATGTTGCGTTTGTCCTTAGAGCCATCTGGTAGTGTTTAAATCAAAAGCAATATAAAAAGTTGTCTGTTATTCATCTCCACATCCTAGCATTGCCCTGTAACCTCAGATTGTGTGTACTGGTAAATGCACTAACAGTAGTGTGTTGCATCATCCAGTCTCTCTCGAGTCCCCATGTATCTTTGTCTTTACATCTATAATTCAGAATTACAAGGATGAGAATGTGGGTTCTTCAATAAACTATGCATATGGAATACAGAGTACAATAAGGGCCAAAACTAGAACTTCATTTCTGCATTGTTTCTGTTCGTACATCTGGTAAATCTACATTGCTATATGGAGTTTTTGGGGTCTCTTAAATGAATCATGTACGACGCATGCAGGGTCACTTGAGCAGGTAAATGAAAGTTCCATTTAGCAGTTTTGATAGACCACGATTGTCGATAACCTTCAGGTATAATGGTCATTGTCGTTCTTGTAATGGAATCTACCCACAGCAGGGAGGAACAAAATCACCTATTGGTGTTAGACACGATGTATCGAGGGAGCGTGATCATTCACGTGGAACACATGCCTTTTGTGTGTATGTGAGGTAGATGTGCTGGTAGATGTCATCTGTCTTCCACCACATGGATACACAAGCAATTAAACTGGTCTATTGCTTACAACCTTGCCTATAGGCTACAGCTACAGTGCATTTGTCCTGGGTGCATTACTCAAGAGAGTCAGGAAGTGTGAAAACATTTCATTTGGGAGACGTTTCATATATTTGCGGTTAACATTTTTCCGCTTGACAAGTTAGAGTGATGCGGTTCGAAATGCACCAGTCATTGAGCTAATTAACCCAAACTGGCTTCCTGTGATTATTTGATAAAACATGTGAGATCCTAATGTGGCGATTATCTATAATTAGCAGTAAGCACCGTTTCTTGTTCAGTGATGTAATCAAGATTCAAGAAGGGGCACTGTTGTTCGGTGAACATATAAAGGTGGTGCTGTGGTCTGTTCTTGTAAACACTTAACAGCAAAAATATACTCAGTGTTACAGTTTAACAGTACAGTAAGAAAGTATTTGTATTACATTCGATTACACAGCTGTTCAGTTGAAGCTGTCATAATCGTTACCTGCTCATGTCAAGAATAAGCAACAAAACCAGTTATTGGCAAAAACTGCCTTAAGTCTGCTGGTTTTAGAAGATGGTTCTGTCCAAATTTTGCTCCTCCAACTCCAACTGACAAGTCAAGTGGTCCAAATCTTACTGGCACTGGTCCATGTGGCAGTTAAACTGTCAGCAGACAGCTCCTTTTTATATGACACACAGTAACTTGTGACACAAACACACTGGCACACAGTATAAATGCCACATACTTTAATAAGAATATTATTGCAATTTTATGTGTTTGATATGCATTTGATAAAGGTCACGAGATACGTTATGTGTCATATACAGCTAAGCGAGGTGACATTCCTGCAATCTTGTTACACACTAGTGCGGTAAATAGTTCTAACTCTTAAAGACAGGTCAAGTTATCTTTGAAGTATTCACGTCAACCACCATCATTGTGATATAGTCAGCTGGGGTTAGTGATTATTCTGGATCAGCATACTGTGTTTGCCCCACTGTTGTGTGTGTTTCTGACTTCTAACCAGACCGTGTGATTCTAGATAACTCATGAGCCAAAGCCTTTATCTACATACTGTTGAGGATATTTACCAAGGATCAGCAAAACCTCCTTTAGGCACTAAACAGTCAAATGCTATTTGTCCATATTTACTAAAGTGGTTTTGCACCTGACAACAAATTTCATGTTTGGGCTTGTGCAATATGTGTTTTATGGCGTTCCTAGTTTGAGGTAAAAAATATGGGAGAAGGGAATTTATAAAAGTAGCCACACCTGATTTATCAATACCGACTGACTGCAGGAGAGGAAACTGTTTGAAATGTAATGTATGGGGAAAGCAGGGGTGAAATGTGTTGTATCGGACACACACAGAGCAAGAGAGGCCAAAGCCAGGTAGAGAGAGAGAGAGATTATGAATGATAAAAACTTTGGTCTGTCTTCGGTAATACTTCAGACAATGAAAACATTAGTCAAGAATCTTAAATTTGCATACAAAGTTATTTTATAGGAGCTGTCCCTTCAGCACCACAACAATACACAAATTTTACCTTTCTGTTTCCCTCAGTAGCCTCCTGATGAATGTGTATTTTTCATGACATTTAATGGCAGCAGGTCTAGTGTAGTGCGAAATGACCGAAGCAGCCAATTAAGTACATACTAAGCAGGCCTGTTAGATATCAGTGTAAAGCAATAATCTTTTTATTCTCACCTCCTACATTGAACTCTTTTTTAATTCAATCACTGGTCCTCTGTTCAGCAGACAACATCAGGCCTGTTTAACAAATATTTCCTGACGTACAGCTTTTAATGACGATGGACCTCTACTTATTTGTTAAAGTTGATCTAATTTTGCTAATTGAGAGAACTAATGCACTGATAAATAAAGTTCTACCTTTATTTCTTCATTGTCTTTAGCTCAAAAGAATAGTGCACATAATTAAAACATGTAGTTTGATAAAAATGCAAAACAATCATCAACATGTTGCTGTTGTTCATATTACTTACAGCAGTTCAGGCTTGTAATTTGACTTAAATATTTATTACAAACTCATTATAGTGCATTTGTGATTTTTAATTTCACATGCCCTTGAAATCCTTCAGTCAAAAAGAGGGTCTAGAGAATGTGAGAGTTTCTACCATTTCAAGACAGATAAGAATGGACAGTTTGACTGACATGATGGAGCAGTTGGGGGTATCACTGTGTGCTGTATTCTTTGCTTCTCCAGCCAAGAAGCAATCAATTGTTTTCAGAAATCAATGAAATTCAACAGATGTCTGATTAGTTTGCCAACAAGGTGCTATCAAGTTTGCCGGACAAAATGAGATTAGTTTTCCTGTGCTTCCAACACTTGGCAGCTTTAATCACCATGATGAAGTGAATTCAAGAAAGTGTTGTTAGGCTCTGTAGATAGTGGCGGTACTTGAGATAGTTTACTGCTTAATGGGTGTTTATGATTTTAGAGCAGATCCAACAAAAGTGTCTACATTTGGACAGTCAATGATTTGTTTCTGGAGTGTTATACTTCTGTTATCAATCAGTTTGGAAGGGTAGTTGCTGTTTCTATCACAGGACTGACATCTCAGTTTTGGAGGAAACTCAGACACTGTTTAGGATAAGACATAATGGGTGATTTGTCTGTCAGCTCCTCATTCTTCCCTGGAGTTCCAACCTGTCTTACTATTGTAAAGTTGACTGGCTTTATAAGACGGCTGCATGTTTCAAATGAAGAGCTGTTTAGAACTTTAAGTAGCATCAGAACACTTCAGATGGTTAGATTTTAGAGATCCTGAAATTTTTGTAACTTTATGAAACCAACAATTGGAAAGTTGTGAAGTGTTTTACCCCAATTTGAATAAATATTTGAAATATTTCTTTTCATGACTACCTCAATGGTCCCAACAATACTATAGGTTAAGGGTGATAGATAAAATATTATAATTATTTCAATGTTGTCAGTATAGTGTGGGAAATGACTCTAAATTATTCTAGAATACCCCCTCCACACCCCCAGATTGATTTCATTTTCAGTCTTCCTGATTTGTAAGTGTAAACCCCAACCAATGTGACATCACTTGAGGCTTATTTTTATCAGACTTCACGCAACTTTATTCACATATGCAGTGGTACTCCCCAAGACCTGTAAACAGACTTTGATGTGTTTATATCAGTTCCCCTTTAAGCTCGTGATTTGTGGTACACACACCTGACTTTTAAGCTCTGTGATTGGATAAGTTGTAGAAATCTTGCTTGACTTCCTCCATTTGTATCTACGCAGTCTTGTACCTTTTGCTATTTATCAAAGAACCAGAAAGTGTCCAACATGTTTGCTCATTTTATGTATTTATAATTCAATCAGGAGAGTTTCATGCCCATTCAAGCCTTGGCAGTGCATCTATAAATAACCCAACATAGTCTATGCACAAAACTGAACTCCCAAAACGTACTTCTCCCACTTCAGTATTGTATTTCTGTTTGGCTCATTTGGCAGAACTTGGCTCATCAGGTTGGCTACTCAACTTGCCTTTATCACCCCCCCAAATTTCCTTTAAACTCACTGATGATATTTTTTAAAATGACAGTTGAGTTTCAAAATATCAAGTGCGGACAATTGACAATCCCAAGGTCAGGAAATGTACCTTTAGACAAAGAGGATCAAGCAGGAAATAAAAGGAAAAGGAAAAAGTGGGCAACACAACCAAGAATGATATTACAGTCAGCAAGACAGCAGCAGCAGAGAGGACAGCAGGCATTCTGATGAGCACATGCTTTGTTATGCACATTGTATTTGGTCAGTACTGTGTAGAAAATGTTACAGACAACCAAACATTGCTAAATATATCAACAATTAAAGTATTACAAGGATTAGAAACAGTTAAAGAGAAATAATGTAAGCACAAAAGTGACCAAAAATAACAGACAATAAATTCTCTGTTTCTGGACCATAACTGTGGAGAAATCCCGTAGTGTGTGATTTTGTCCTTCATGATATTGTCCACAGGGGACTGAATGTCAGAGTTGTGCCCCATCATCTTCATCTGCATTCTTGGGCCTCGCCTTCTGCATCACTGATTGGACGGGACAGAAAATCCTCCTTAAAGGTCAACATCTAGTGACTTGGCTTCTTCACGGCAGAGCTGGTAACATAGCTCAGAAAAAAAAAATATTCATGTTGGCACGCTAAAGACAAACTATGATGTTTTGAGCAAACTATACTTTGTATTTTCTTCAGCATATGAACACTGGGGCCAATTTTAACTTTTTTCCCCCCATTTTAAATAGCAGTGTAGGGGTTATAATTTAATGCTAACAAGTACCCATCGGCTCATCAGCTGTCACCGATAGCCTGACAGATAGTGTTGGCTGTTTTCACTCACATACTGTATGGCCCTCCCACTCGGTGCCCTCTTCCACTGACGGAGAGAAAACAGTTTGCAGGGTTGCTGAACAGGTCCCTGATGTCTTTATCTTCACACTAATTCACTTCACCCTTCACGTTCTACATCTTTTCTTCCTGCAGGCTGTTTGTTATTCTACTCATGGAAGTCTCTCTTCATCTGTTTCTGCCTCTCTTTTCCTGAAGCTCTTTTCTCTGCCTTCCTTGTCCCAAGGTCTCATTTCTGAGCCAAGGTGGAAAGTCATAATGAAGCCATCACCATTCGAATAAGCAATGTCTAATATCTCATTTGATACTTGCAAAATCTTTAGGGACTCTTGTTCAATTGATATTGTACTTTGTATGGTATCTTTTGTCGGGGACAGTGGTGTAAGGAAGCCATAATAATTTGAAGTGTATACGACATTTAAAATCTAAAATTGTGAATCCTATAAAGGAAAAAAAATTAAAATCAAGTTATTGAAATTGCACCCCTGGAAATTTCAAAGAGGGGAATTCAAACCACATACATTTAGAAAGGTGGCAATATTTCAATGCTATAGATTCAGTGGTATTTAAATCAAAATATTAAATATTCAGTAGTAGAGCTGAAGTAAATTAGAAACAGTGTCACCATGACAAGTGTGAAGTAGCACAAACACACTCACGGTGCCATTTTTGGTCACTGCAAGGCCGTTTCATTACACTTGCCTGGGATGCTGAAAGGCAGTTGGAATTGAAAATGCTGAGAGAAACTCACTGTACTATATAATGGCGTCTATACTATAAGCTGCTAACATTTGTGTGGATTATTTATATCCACACAATACTGATAAAAATGTCCACCCATTTTAGAATGTTTAACACAACAGCACAGCACAAAGAGAACCTGAACACTGTAGGTACATTTCAAAGCACCTACAGCAATTAATATTATTTAAAATAAATTTGAAATTTGTGTGTACTGCAGACCCCTCAGCACCCCCACCATTTGCATCTATGGCATTTGCTCTCGAGTAATTTTGTGCCTTCAGAGGAACACTATTTTATATATTTTTTTCTCCTTGTAGTTCACTACTGAGAGCAAATGTTCCTTTGCAGAAACACTCAGCATCACACATTTACACATATTCACACCTGGAGGCTGCCCTATACAACCACAGTCTGAGCTGTTGGCCACTGAGCAGCACCACTAGAGCATGGGTTAATGGCCAATAGCTTAAGGGCACCACAGCAGAAGTCATGAGGCAGGGGAAAGTGCTAATCTTTAACTTAAAGCTTTTCTAACCTTCAGGCCAATACTGCCTCACCACACAGCACAACCAGATATAATACATAAACACCTGAGCTGTCCTATGCACCAGAGTGCTAATGTATGCCTCAGATTCCAAGTTTGTACAGTGAAATCTTTGAGAGTACAGCAGGCATCCTCAGGATGCCTCCTGAGCTCCAGCAAAGATGTCCACTGCACAGCTGGTGCAGTGGCAAAACAATCGCTCACCACCACAGGGAACAAGGTTTAGTTCCAGGCGGCAGTACCTCCAGCTTGGTAATGAATAATGAGTGAGTGAGCACCAAAATTGCGCTGCCCCACCTGATCTGCATAAACACAACCTCAGATGTACCACTGCTGCACCCACCTCAGCACAAAAAGGTTTGTTTGGAGCTTAGCAATGAAATTACAAAAAGGGTGCAGGCCAATTTCATGGTGCTATAAAGCATGTAAAAATGAACCTGTGTATTTGTGATACCACTGACTTTGTGTTGGCATGAAATGGAGATCCATATGTGAAAGTTCATGTGTCATATTTTGTCCCGTATTTCCTTTGATTAAAGGGGACAAAAGAAAGGGGTAATGACACAGACTTGTACTTTGCCATTAAGTTACAGTAGCTACATATGCCAAGATTTAGTTTAGTCACTCCACCACTTTGGTTCAAACTGAAATATCTCAACAATTGTTGCATGGATTGCCATGATTTTTTGTCCTACTGATTTTGGTGATCCCCTGACTTTTTCTGAAGCACCACCATGAGGTTGACATTTATGTTGCTGAGTGAAATATCTCGACAAGTATTGGTTCAGACATTCATGTCCCCTCAGCATGAATTGCAACAACGTTGGTGATCCCCTAACTATTCCTCTAGCGCCACCATCAAATTGTGCAATGCTTTGGTTTATGACCAAATACAAACTGTGTTCCCATCAACTCAACCTTGGCTGCACATTGTGTTGTGTTCTAATTAGCAAATGTTAGCATGCTAATACAATAAACTAAGGTGGTGAACATGGCAGACATTATACCTGCTAAACATCAGCATGTTAGCATTGTCATTGTGAACATGTTAGCATATAGCTCAAAACACTTTTGTTCCTAAGTGCAGCTTCACAGAGCTGCTAGCATGGCTGTAGACTCTTGGTCTTATTTTTAGATGTGTTATTTTTTTAAATGGTAGTAAAACTGCACATCTAGATCTGTCAGGTGCTGGCTGTTAGAAAACAACAAAACAGACAGGGGTAATGGGAAACTCATAACTGATGCGTAAAGTATTTATTCACCAGTGGTCTGTCAGAAGTGCTTGTTGTGAGGACTGCTTGTCCTTCTAAACAATATTGAATATTCCCTGTGAATGCGTGGCTATTTTTCTGTTTAATATTGCTAAATATGCGAGTGAAAGTATTGTCATATCCACAGAATTCTCACAGAAGGTCTGGTGAATGTGCTGTGAAATACTATGTATCAGACATGATCATGTTCTCCTGAAAACTAACTGTCAAAGAGAATCAGTAATGAATCCATCTAAAATGACCTTGTAGCCTGCCGCCAGGAACTGATGTTTTAAACATCTAGACCCTAACTGACATTGCCCTGCTTTGTTTGAAGTTCTCTCACCTGCTGTTAAAACAACCATCTGTGCTGCTCATCGCTGTAGGACACACTCCTGGCGGGCTGGTTTCAGTATGTTGAACAGAAATGTAGAATCGCCTGTATGTTCACTGGAATGATTTCCTGTCCACACAGGTGTATAATGGTAAGACGAGTGTATGTAAGTTTTACAAGATAGTTCAGAGCATCAGATTATTACTGTTTGAAATTTAGCTACCAGCTAGGGAAAGTATCTTATTGATGAAAACAGTACTGTTATTGAAGTATGAAGAATGACAAGCAAATATTCATTTTCACATCAAGAATGATGATAATACTGGTTCCTTTCAGACTCAAGAAATAAGGAAATGTTCATGGAAATGTGCGCAAACACAAGTTTAAATTACTTGTGACCAACAGGTGCATTTTGGAGAACGGGTTGCAGCAGGATGCTTACATTGTTAGCAGGAGAAATGTACAGTTTTAGCAGGCAAACATAAATAATGGTCAATCATGTTGTCTTTTCTCATAGCCTTTAGAAGGAGCAGACATTTTCCAAATGGACTAAGAGTAGAATCTAAGCCTGCTCTTCCATGATGCCCCTTTTTTCTTCAGAAGACGATGAAATTCCTGTCATTTTATGTGCATAACAATGTGCAACTTACCATGACAGTGAGCCAGCATGCAGAATTCCAGCGTCCTGGAGCTGGTACACCTACAACCTGTAATGCAGCCAAGCTTTTCTTGATAAGGCAGGTCTAAATACTTATAGCCAAATTTGTTTTTAAAGGGGAGTGGAGTTCTTTATGTTGGCTGCAGAGGGAAAACTATGAAGATGGCACTACATTCATAGTTGTGTATGTAGGACAGCATTAGCTAACACTGGCCAATTCAATATCTTTTTACAGTATGTTCTATCTATGTCCCATACATTCAGTGGCTCATCAGGACATACAGCTATCTGCATGATGTGCAGAAAGGTTCCACATTGACCAAATGTCTCACAGAAGTCTCCATGTTTTGATTTGAGACAAAAGCACACCACTGGTGTAAACAGGAATGTCTATTGTATACATTTCGTCTATGCCACACAGACACGTGTGCATGAATGCACACGCATGCCTGCACACACATAAACACAAGGGCAAAAGAAGATGATGAAGCACCATAGACACAAATTACTGTCTTTGCTTTCACTGAATAATTATCTTGAATCAATAGGCGCTGAGTACACGGAAAACAAAGCATTAGTACAGTCTCAAAATACTCAGCCATACTGATAAAAGAAGATTTCAGAAAAGTGTAATAAAAAAGACATCAAACATACTGACAATGAAGGACAAGAGAAATAAAAATGTAATTTGCCTCCAGACGAGTTTAAGTCCTCACTCTCTATAAATGTGTTTATGGCTTAAAAAAATGGACTTTTAAGACAATATCCAATAACAACAGAGGTGTTTTGACAGCTTGTCAAAATTCTCCCAATGGGAGTATCTATTAAAAGTCTACTGTATATGGCATTTTTTTCATGTCCAAAGCCAGCAGCACAGTTCTACACGAGCTCAATAGCAACAAACTTTCACAACACAAGGAGGCTTAAAAAACTATCTATGTGAGTATTAATATGAAATTCTCAAAATGTACATAGGCCTATAAACTTTTTTCCAGCTATGTGCAATGTCAGCATAATATTTTTAAAATGTGCATAATAATTGCGCAAATTATATTATTTTGTGCTCACAATTTTATAGTGTTATAAAGCACATAATATACTTTAAAATTGTAAATTGACTAACCATTTAAAATATGATTATGTGCTTAAAGCTGTGTTATAGTGTGTTTTGAAGGCTTTATCATTTACAAGAGCAGTTAAAGAAGGCAGCATTTCATAGTTTTTGCATTTTTGACTTCTCATCAATTTATCACAGATTGCCCTTGAATGGCCGAGTAACTCTCTAAAAGAAAAGCACCTGCTAATGCTCCTAACAAACCAGGAAAGCGTGGCCTGAACATGAGCAGAATTGTACATTGTTAAACAACATTCACTTGATTAGCAATGAGTCTAACACAGTGTTTCCTAAACTATGGGTCACAGACGCGTTCAAAATGGTCCTCTTTTCACTAGTGTCTGCTTATATTGGCAATGATATGCATTTTTTCTGTCATTCTCCCTGGTTCCTGGGGGTGGGCCTAAGTGGACGTGCTATTTTCCCCGTAGCAGATGCTAACAATAAACATGGCTGCTAATTCGTTACTAATATAATCCTGATGCTATAGCTATAGCAGCTCTCACACAACCTGCCTGCTACTACTTTTCAATGCTACAGAGGATGCAGAACGTACAGTGTTTGTACAGTCACAGGAAATGAACTTTTCACCATGCATACATCTGTCAAGCAGCTATGTTTGTCTGGCCTGTACATACCAGTGGAGAGCACCTGGTGATGGGAAAATAGCATTCCCAAACATCCATGGCTACCTGAGTGGACAGTGGAGGGCCTGACATTGATGGCGCACCAACGTCACTTATGAGGGATCTTGTCCAGTAAAACACAGTTGCTAATGTAACTAGATATCCATGAGAGGGAGAGCCATTATGCGAGCATTTTAAAGTCTGCAAACAAATAAAATAGAGAATTGCCTCATTCAGGCAGAGCACTAAAGTCGAGCTTGCGTTAGCTGATTGGAATCAGCTGCTTCGTTCATGCTGCACCAGCTGTTTGGCAGCTAGCTGACTGGCCGCGTCCAATCATATTCATGCTACCATTATGACCCTTCTCCCTTTACTCTGCTGATCATGCCAAAGCTGTTTACAGCCGCCGCTCCCTCCACCACCCCAGTTAGGTGTTTGGTATTGTGGATGTTTTTTGTTTTTTTATGACCAAATTTCTATTGATTTACCCCCTTTTTTCTCTTTAATCTTACATTCATTATGGAGGAGACATTACATATGAAAATCAAGTAACTGAAATATTATGTTGACATCTACACACATCTACATCTATTCACTAAATTAATCACTTATGAATTATAAATGTACATACATTTACATTCACACAGAGACATGGAATGAAATACAAAAATAAGTGGTCTGACTAATACAGAAAAGGAATATATACCCAGGAGAACCCAAGATCAGCACATTGGTGTGCTATGCCCCATCCAAAAAATCTTAAATAAAATTCAATCACTATTTATAAATAATTTTTCAATCTCCATTTAAACCTTCTATGATCCTAATTATAACTTAATCCCCCCTTTACCCCCCATCTGTCTTTTTGACCCCCTACCACCCCTCCCCAGCGACCTGAGTTCTTAGTTCTTTTAAGCTATAAAATTCTAATTGGATCTTATATAGTTATGTATATATTTTATGTATTATATAAGATGTAACTAAGATCAAATGTTCATGTATGTTTTCAGCTATCTCTGATCTGGTATCAGTATGTGTTAGGAGGTTTAGTTCTCTAGCAGGATCCTCATTGCTGCACAGATTATTTTGCACAACCACACATTTAACTGTATAACTATATACTATAAATGATCAGTCCCTTGACGCACTGAGCTGAAATAATAATAGACATAGCAGAGTGGCATCGCCTAACTAATTGTAGGCTGCTGTGATTCATAACATGACTACATGATGTTGTCAAATACAGTATGGATGATAAACAATGTTATGTATGTGGTGAAAATAAATGTTCAACATATCAATTATCTGACACTGTTGTAATGAGTCATCCTACCTTGATTCTACTACTGAAATCACCACAAGCAAGACAACAGCTACGGCCTGCAGAACCTGATAAAACACATGCGCAGACTAATGCAGAAGCAGGGACTGGAGGATCAGATTGATATCACTATTACCTGTCCTTCACCCAGTAATTTACTGCAGGTTAATAATCACAGAGGAGCTCCATGCATTAATAAGGTGACTTACTGGATTTCAGGAAAATCTACAGGAGGCAGACAGAGCAAACTGTACAGGTGTTGGAGCAGCACAGCAAGCCAAGGGGGGAGGACAAGGGGGAGGAAAAAATGTAAAAGATTATTTTACACACAAATACCAAATGTTGGTTGATATTGTATCCTTAAAGGAATATTTCACCCACAACTGACGTTTTGATTAACAAATACTTACCTCCTGTAGACTGGAGATTCATAAACTACTTCTCTGCTGCCCTTCTTTGTAATCCATATATTCCAAACTCTCATATATTCACCAAAATGCTGAAAATGGCTAAATACACAATTTCCGTTTGTCACTAACACAGCTAGCTGTTTAATATTGAAACACTTTAGGGGCCACTACGGGGACACTTTGCCCCTGCAAACCCCTTCTTGCCCCCTGCGGCCTTTGCTCTCTGATTTGGTTACTTCTGTCACGTTTAAAAAGTCAGTCTCCCCTTAGGTCATTGAAAATTCTGCTGCATCATTGGCAGGTCTTGACCCACGATCAAACCTGCTCCTCCATCCTGTCCAGCAATTGACATATTAGGACGGACCCTTGGTGAAGTGTCCTTGCATGGAGATTTCAAAGGTAACTTGTACACTCAGTGTATAAAAACCTTAAACATGAAAGGCTACAGAACATATTTTCTGACTTACCATGAAAGTTTTGAGATTTAATTTTTAATTCTGGTGCTCAAAGCACAAAGACTTTGGAACTATGAGTATGATGTACCAAACATATAAATAATGAAAAGTGTTGACAGTTTTTACAGTTTCCCAAGCAACCAGGACATTCCCTGGTTAGAGACACACCAGTGAGTTAATTGTTATCTATTTTAATTTTTTGAGTGTAATTTTGCAGTGCCTGAAGCACCATGAATGAAATTCTGTCCGCCTCCATTGTAATGGGTTGGTGGACGTTCCAGCAGCAGATATCTTGAAACAAATGCATGGTGAGATACCACTAGGGATGAGCAGGAAAATATTTTTAATAAATAATAATAACATTTATTTTGGCAAATACACTCAATCTCTTTCTTGCCGAGAGTTATATGATAAAATCAATACCACCCTCACGTCTGCATGCTAGAGCCAGGAGACAGTTAGCTTAGCATTTAGACTGCCAGCAGGTGGGAAACCAGATAAACAAACAAGATACAACGTGTTAATTAGTGAGCTTTAAAGGTGTTGGTGTATTTCCCCCCCCAATTGCAGTCTTTATGCTAAACTAAGCTAAGGGCCTCCTGGTTCTAGCTTTATAATTAGCAGACAGGCATGAGAGTAGTACTGATCCTATCAACTCTTGGGAGTTAAGTGTATTTCCCAAAATATCAAACTATTCCTTGAATGAGATTTGGATTAACTAACATTTTGATCCCACTTTAACTTTTTTTCCCGCTGCATTTACCAACCAGCTTTTAAAGAAACTGCTTTAACCCAGAGTTCCCCAGACATGTTCTTGTTCTTATTATGTTATGTAAGCCTAAATCTTAATAACTTTACACACAGTAGTAGTCACTGTTTCGTGATCAGCTTTGGAGAACTGACTGGAAAAAGTTATTTTAGTGGACACCCTAATAAAGTCTACTTTCTCACTACATGCAACAGGTTTTGAATCTACATAAATCTAAATCTACACAATTCCTGGGAAATGTAATTTTAATTAAAACTTTGAAACAGCACATTTTAAGCTTCCAAAGGGAATAATCTGTATTTCAAGAAAAGTTAACAGTTTGCAACACTTGACTGTCCAATCCCGAGCATTCAATTAGTGGTTCATTGCAAGTTAAATTGCTAAATTTAAATTGTTAAATTAGAGTTGATGAGAATAGAAGACTATAAACAATATCCAATAGATTTGTTCTGGTGTTATACTTTTAGTTTTTTGCTGTACAAGCGTGAGATCCAACATCTAACGCTTTTATTCCACTGTGGTCTGGGAGGAATGCAATTAATCCTGCATCGATCAGACCTTCATTTAGCCAAGGCTAGGCAGTTTGTATTATTTGTGCTTTGCCGTGTTCTCATTCATGCACTCAATTCATTTTTGATCAATATGCTATTAAAGGCCTTGTTCCCGAGGCAGGACCCTTTTTCTTATGGAGGCTGGGTAGCTCCGGCGTGGGGCATAACTGTTTTGTAAAGGCCCTCAGGTGTCAGGATGACTGACATGAGGGTTAAAAGAAAATTAGTTTGCATCCAGGTAAGCAAGCGTGATGTAAAGCATCGAGTGTCAAGTTGAAATTATTGATTCCTGTTATACCTGTCGCTTGGTGGCCTTTGGCTGGTGGGAGGTGAAAATTAGTCACCCTGCGGTGAAAGTGGCCTGTTTCAGGGTAGAGTGATAGACTGAGATCAGTACTAAGTGAAATGCTGTGAATCAGAAGAAAATTACACTCTTTTTCTTTCTTTCTTTCTTTCTTTCTTTCTTTCTTTCTTTCTTTCTTTCTTTCTTTCTTCATGAGGGTCTATTATTGATCCCTAAATGAAGTGCACAAATGTGGGTGGAATAAGTAAAAGATTATTAAAAATGAATCTGAGTACACTTCCTCATTTCCTATCAACATGTTTTATGCTAATAATAATTCCCTCTCCAGCCAAACTGTTCAGACTGGGCTTCACTTAAAATAGAACCTCCTTTCCAAATTATACACATCTACTCAATTTCAGCTCTAATATTACAATAATAATAAATTAGTCATAGTACCATTTATCAACCATTTACATTAGTGTTGATGAATTATTAAGATCTTGTGAATAAGTTTCCAAAAGGAACATGTAATACCAAAATGATTCATTTTCATTCACAAGGCACTATGATTGTATCAGGAGCCAATGTTAGAAAGCAGTGGGATTGTTATAAAGATAATGCAATACTTAATTTATCTCTTTAGGGAAAGGTGTCTCTTATTAATCTAAATGAAGGCAAGGGTCAGTGACTGACAGCAGTAATTCCCAAACAGGGACACTTGTACCCCAGGAGGCTGCTTCTGCAGGGGGTGGAGGGAAAGATTGTGAGTATCTCAATTAAGCTTAATTGAAAAAATAGAAATTACAATTTGATTCTTAAAAATATATCTACATATTATGTCACCCGTTGCACCTGAGTACCACGTGTTGCAATTGAGAGTGCGTGGGAATTTAGTTAGCAAGCGAACAGAGAAGAAACAGTTAGCTTGAAGCAATGGAAAAGGTTAAGATAGTAAGCTAACAGTGCTGGAAATGGTTGAAATAGCTAAAATTAATACATGAATGGTTGAAATAGTTAGCTAAAAATGAATGAATGAATGAATGAATGGTTGAAATAGTCAGCTAAAGTTAATGATGAATGATTGAAATAGCTTAAAGTATTGGATAAACAGTTTCAATTAGCTAAAAGTAATGGATTATCTGAAACATCCAGCTACCGCTACTCTAAGTGGAAGTAGTACAAAAACTTGACCATGCCAAACTTAACAGTGACAGTTGAACTGTATGGGGGAAAAAGATAACATTTTGCTGCTAAACAACATCCAATTTTAAATCAATTCAAATGAACAAATTTGGAACGTGACGGGTGGTGAAGGGATACTTGAGTTCATCTGTGGGCAAGTCAGACAGAAAAGGCTGGGAACCACCGACCTACAGCACTGCTCAGTCCCCCCAGAGTGTCTGTTTAACTGGCACACATTCAATGCCTGGGACCTGCTTGTTTGTTGTATGTATGTGTGTAACTCTCACCACAAGATATGGCTCATAAAACATGTCTGAAAATATAATTTGGCTATAAAGAGTCATTAAGCCACGCTGGATTGGCATACATTGTCTAGTAAACTTCCATCATTCTGTTTGCACATTTGGGATTTTATACAGCCCATTATTTCAGAGTTTGCCTATTTAAGACTACCTGTAAATGAATAATACAGTACTGATTTATATGATTTCTCACTGTATGACGTCATACATTCTGGTTTATCTCCCTCACCGCCCCCCCCTCTCTGAACCCCCTGCTGGAATAGACTGAAATGTGCATATTTTTTTCAGCCTTTGAGCTACACAGGACCAAAACCAATCAAGAATTCATCACTTACTTGAGGGCTGAATCTCCTGATAGCGTGTGCTCTAACGTCAGTCTAGTCAGACCATCTTTCTTTACAGTCCCCTACATTTGCCCTACCATCAAACAGAGCAAAAGAGTCTGTCTCATCACTTTGGGGAAATACAGGTTTCTGCAGCACTCCTGTGGTCGGCGGGTAAATTTTCCAAGGGAGACGGTGAATGTGATTGAGGTGTCAGCAGCTGGCATCTTTGGATTACAGAGATTGTGGGAGCAGCAGGTGGTGCCACAGCCGGTAATGGAAGTCTCATTTTCCTTGATGTAGAAAGGCGAGACCCACTCCCTGATAGCCCTCAGCTCGAAAAGGCCGGCTCTGCTGGTTGGGGATTCTGCAAGTAATAGACATATTCTGTCACCAAAACTAGGACATTTTTAATCTAAACCAGAGTTGCATATTCACAAATTTTAAAATGACCTTTTCAACTAAGAGAGAACACAGCTTATTACTGTATTCCTACAGTAGACTTCTTGGTTTGTGAGGCATGGTTTTGCTTAGAAATTTGTCTGTGCTCTACACACACAAAAAAGCCAAATTAACAAAGAAAATTGACAATTATGTACAGAGTTATGCTCTAAAATGATTTGACGCAATGAAGCATTGACAATTAATGACTATGGCAGTATCAATGTCCTGCTGATGCTTGAATACACATAGCTATAGAGTGTTAATTGGATGTTAAATGTGGCCTACTGATCACAGTACATCTTGCACT
Source organism: Macquaria australasica (assembly GCA_005408345.1). Classification (NCBI taxonomy): domain Eukaryota; kingdom Metazoa; phylum Chordata; class Actinopteri; order Centrarchiformes; family Percichthyidae; genus Macquaria; species Macquaria australasica. The sequence continues at coordinate 766,455 of SEMN01000205.1, read as the reverse complement.
CTATAAAATGTGTTAGGCTTTTCACTCTCTAAAGAAGGGAAATCCATGTCCACTGCATGGAGGGTATTTAGATTTTTCCAACCAAACAATACTGACATAATGTGAGGTTAAAATGAACTTGTCTAAACTTTGGGAGATGTATGGTTGATATTCAGATGAGGACACTAACAAAACAAAATGTTCTACGAATACAACAGATAAAATCAATCCAGCTCACTTTGTTGCCAGGCATCACTTTAAATAGTTCAACATTTTGAGAAATGTTGGCTCTGTCCAAAGTCCTTTACTAATTAAAGTTAACAACTTGTATCTTCTTTGTTTCGTTAGTACTCAAACAGAAATGTAAAAACAATTTCTTGTTTCCAGTCTTTAAGCTAAGCTAGGCTAACCACGTCCTATCTCGCTGCACACTTAATGCTCAAGGATCAAGGCTTACAAATATTGTGAGTCTCTTTGTTTTAGCCATATTGTTCAGCATCAGTTTGCTGTACTGAGCTGGAATGAACCATGTATAGAGTTCAAGCTTAATCCACCACCGATACAAACTTCATGTAATTCTTACCTTTTGGTATAAATAGCACATTTTATAATGTTGTCAGAGACTGCAAAAGTATAAAAGGATAGGACCACATATTGAAGTCTGTCTTATTGAAAAAGTCATTGGGTGCTGTATTAATTCCTCCCCTCCACACTAGCCATGAAGCAATCCCTTTGTAGCACAATGCACTGTACAAGAGGGAGACAAAATCCACAATCATTATTCAGTCAAGTCAATTGGGTATCTTTGTACTGGTTGTTGTGAGAGAGCTCAGTGCTTTGCAAAACCCACATAATTAAGAAATGCACCAATTTGACAACATACATGCAGCAACTAGTCAAGTTATATGAAGACAGAAATAAAGCAAATTGAGAAACACCGTCATCATGACGTTGGCAAAGCAGATCAGGCTATATCCACAGTCCAGTAGATTGGGAACAGTGTGTACAGAATGAGCAAAGCCTTTTTTTTCAGAGTGCTGTAAGTTGTGCATGACTGCTCTGACTATGTACTAACTGTGCAATTGTGTGGATTAGGTTTGGATTAGGTTGAGAAATCTGATGGCAACGTTATGTTGTTTCTGCAACTCTAAACCATCTCGCCATGTTCATTAAATCTGTAATTGAGAAGTAAATTGTTGAGTAATTTCAACAAAGAATAAACTTTTTAACGTTGTTAGCTTTCCCCTACAGGCATCGCTATTCTCCAACTACAGCTTGTTATTACCCTTACTTCCAGTGGGTAAAGCTCATTATAGAAACACGCTGTAAATTACAAATGCAGGAATATTTTGCCATGTGACTGTGTATGTGTGTAACAGTGTAGATGATGACAGCGACTGAACACGTCAGGCCAACCTCAGTGTTGTCAGACACATGTTTGGAAGTGTTTTATACACTTTAAGAGATATGTTTGTGTCTATCTGTTCCCTGGCTGCTCTCCACAAAGTCTCTCACTCAGACATGCCTTCAGGCAAATAGGATGCAATATGTTGTTAAAACTGAACACAACTGTGAAAAAGAACTAGAAAACTGCTGCTTCTTACCTCTCCATCTGGCTCTTAATTTGTCCATTTGTCCCACCAGTCCTCAAGCTGTTGAATGGACAAGAAAAGTACACAGCATGTCCACTTAATTGTATACCATTATTCTCTTATTTTGCAGCTGTGTATAAGTATTAATGTTCACAATGAGAATGTTAATGCAACACTTGTGTTGGACATTTTTCATTTGTTTTCTGATTTAATCTCATTGCTGTTGGTCTTAGAAATGAAGCTTTTTTAATATGTGTGATCATACCATGGACATAGAAAATACTTTGATTGGTTAGCAGGCGTCTGTTGAAATTCTATATTTGGACACCTTAGCTTAGTTACTATAGGTTACCAACCATTCTTAATCAGTGTGCAAGGCATACAGTAGTCTCCTTTTACCTTTGATATGTGGCCATGGTATAAGCATGATCATTCATTTTGAGCTAACGCGAATCTTTATCTTATTGTGACAATCTTTTACACCGTCAGTTATTTCCTTTGTTGTGCATTATAGCTTGTTTAAGCTATTTGAGAGTGCTTTTCCTTGAGGAGCTGAGAATGTGTGCAGGCATGTGCGTGAGTGTGTTTGTGTGCAGCATGTCTGTGAGAATGAGTACACAGGCTTGAGTTTTCACACTGGAGGTGCCAATTAGCTCTTGGAGATGGCAAGAGAGCTGGAGTTGGCTCAGCAGTAACGAGCCACTCCAGCAGAACCTCTCTGCCACCTTCTCACTTTGTCTCCTGCTATTTTCTTTCCTCCTCTCCTCTTAGAATCTGCCCATTTTTCTATCATCCTATTCGTTGCTCCATTCCTGCCAGCCCATTGCTTATTTCCTCTGTCTTTTTTTTTTTTTTTGTATTGCCCACCTTTTCCACTCCTTCCCCCCTTTTTCCTCTGCTCTTGCTTTGTCATTTTGTGTGGGAACCCAGCTGTCTTATTATAGCACTCCAGCTTCCAGCAGACTTCTTTCTCTTTCTTTCTCTGTACTTTACCCCTCTGCTCTGTCTCACCCCTGTCTCCTCATTCAGCCTCTTTCCCTTTCATGTTCTCTTCTCATCCTCCTTCGTGCTGCTTCCCTCTTTATTTCTTAACAATTTTAGCCAGTGACTCAAAAAGTCTCCTTTAATTCTGACAGCATAATTATGGTAACCAAAGATCAATTGTCTTGTGTCAAGCAAGTGATGCTACTGCTACATGCTCTCATTAAATCTTGTCTTTAAAATCTTAGTTTCACTTAATTCATCCACATGGACAGTCATAAGGGGATTTATCTGGAGTGAAACTGACCTTTGAGCAATGACTTTTACTCTCATCTTATTTTATGACTTATAACTGACATTCTTAGCCCTGTTACTTCATGGCTGGCTGGGTGTCCCGGTAAGATGGGTGCCCAGTAAATCAATCAGAGTCCTCCAAATCTGGCATATCTTGTCTTCCAGAACCAGTCTCAGAAAATTGATGTCCTTGGGAGCTATTTGGTGAACAAAACGGACACATCAAGACATTTGGGTGCTCTTGCTGATTCTGCAAATAAGGTACTCTTTGATGATTCTTTGATCTTTGATCATGACCTGAGTTTGAGTAGAGATTTCAGGACCTTATGACAAGCCCAAACTACACAGTGAAAACAAACTAATATATCAATGCTCTGATGGAAATCAGGAAGCTGGTTAACTCGTGAGTGAAGAAGTTTCAGGAGACCTGGACATCTTACGCAGAAGCATTTATTGAAGCTTGATCAAGGAGAATAGAGAACAGCAGTACAAGTGAACACTGTGTATTGCCACCCATTTCTGAAGGTTACTTCCTGGCGAGGAGTATTTAACCATGTGCTACACATGCAAGATTAACTACAAGTCCAAATAAGAATATGTGTGAAGATTCTATTGGGTATTGGATTCCAACCAAGAAACTATGCTTGCCTAAGTTAACATCAGTCGCGTTGTATGTTCCTTCACGTCATATTTAGTGCATATCTCAGAGACAAAGAGGAGACAATATATCAATGTGGAGTCCAGGGATAACGCCGTCTATCGCCAACAGCCTTGGTCTCCTGGGAGATGGAGCCAGCCTTATCAGGACAGCTGCACCTTTACCAGTTATCCTTGGAGACAGAGAGCTGAACTATTGCTCTGAAAGAGACAGAATATGACCTAATACTTTTAAGTTCACAAATGACCTGAATGTGACCTGGGGAACCACTGTGTCCTATTACCATTAACCTAAAGAAGGAAAATTCCTTCACAAATGCTTTTTACAATCCACAACATTCTTTAAAGAGTAACTTACTGTTACACCACGCTGAAAAGCAGCGTTTCTTTGTCTTCTCTGGTTGAAAGTTTCAAGCTTGTTTCACCTCTGTCATCAGTGGTGCCGGGTGTGGTTGGGTGTGGTCAGAAGTGGGCTTTATTGCACCTGAAACCACGCCCAACAGTGATGTCACGGGGTTGTGGAGTACAGCTCCAGTTGAACCAATAGAGGTCAGCAAACAGATAATTAGGGGGTGTAAAGTTACTCTTAAATTATTATTTTGTCCTGATGATTCAGTTGAGGTATACACATTAAATAAATGCTGCATTTGTTGAGCATTTGGTTGTAATGTATACTTTTACGAAAGATAGCCAGTTGTGTGAAACCAAACTAAGGCATGACTTCACTTCACTTTCACCAGACTGTTCAAAAATGAAACTAAAATGGGACGAGCAACTTTCAGGACTCCTACTGTAGAATCAGAGGGTAATCATAAAACCTAACTTATTTCTAACAGTTTCCACCACTCCCGCAGAGACCTTCACAAGCTCTCAAGAGTATGTCTTTACATTGAAGATTTTACGCTTAAAAAAATCTAGTTAACTCAAGGAATTGGTCACACTGTTTAGATTATTGTAATGAGAGATTCATACCAATGATAAATTATGAATAAGGTACTTTGCTCTCAGTTCATTAAAATACCTGGAGCTATCATGACCAGGATCCAATAAAATGTATTTGACCTTCTGAGTTATCACACCAAACTGTTGAGCCATTTCACACTGATTACGGGTTTATACAGTCCAATTACCTCTTTAAAATTTCTTAAAATGACGTATTCCTTCTACCTCATTAAAAAAAATTCCAGAAACTATTAATTTAAAAAAGTTCTCGTGTGTGTGCGCTGGAGCTTTCAAGTTCCCAAATCACACTTGTGTAAGTTACTGGACTATGATTGGTTTTCAAACTAGTTGTGATGTCACGAATGTTGCTGGTACGTACACGTGTTAAAACGGAGATTTAAGGTGAGCACAGTGAAACTTTCACACTTCAGCAGATTAACGTGAAAACAGCCTCTTTGTGTCAAACTCTGCACAGTGAAGCTCAAACATCACAATAAGCAAAACACATTTTTGAGTAGATGGGGACTTTAAACATAGGGAGAATGTAGTTTTGCCACTCACATGCAATCTTGTAAGCAGACTGTTTTTCTTACAGTGTTTGCAATAGTGTCATTATTGTTCATCTACAGTAAAGGCACCCAGAAATATTGCAACTAACTGAATTAATCACTTAATACAAATATAGCCAACAGACATTAATAATGGAAATACATTTTACTGTCCTAAACTTACTGTAGTTTTAGCCTAATTGCACAAGTGGAAAATTTTACGTTATAGTGAAATGTAATTTATACCGAGAAAGGGGCATTGTAGGTGCAGTATGTTCATATTTGGAACAATTTTGACTCCACACCTCCAGTTTCCTCCTCCCAGAGGCCAGTGTGGACACCTTTCCTGGCCTATTAAAATGTCTCTTGTGTTTGAAGTAGAATTTACTGTACACATCAACAGAGGTGGGTAATTTTATTAATTCAGTAATCCAAAAATATGCTTGCTTATTTATGTTAATGATATACATATTTTAACATATCTTGTGAGGATGAGAGTCGCTGATTTTCCCTATCTTGCCTGCAGACAGCAGGATCGTGGGATGCACGTCATTCATGTTGGTTAGTCAATACATTTCAGAAAATAAATGGATGTTCGTTGCTACTGATCCATTCATGGTATTAGACTTAAGCACCTTTCTGCAATTCACTGAAGGCATCCAAGCAAGTAATGGGAAAGCTAGTGAGTCACAGGTTGTTGTTCATAAGAAAGAAAATTCTGTCGTCTTTGTCATGGTGGCTGAATCTGCAGTAGAGGAGACTTGGACTAGAATGCACGTTAATCAGAATCACATTAACTGACAATTGAGGATGAGTACATGAAGGACTAATAAAGCACACTGAAGTTAGACCTTTCAACTAACTAAAAAAATGATAAAAGAACACCACAATCTTAAATACTTCCAAACTTACAGTGCATAAAAGTAGACAAAATGAATTTTTAAATATAATAGGTGTATACTGTTTCATTTCATAAGGTAATCCATAATTTTATCTAAGTTACTGATCAAGGCATTGCAACAATGGCATGTCTCTAATATTTTTATTGGTTAGCCCTTTAGCTAAGATACATCAGATGTGTCCGGTTATACTGTTCAGGTACTAGAAAGTAATGCACCTGTCAGACAAACCCAATCAAGTGGCAACTTAATATTATCACTTAAGTCGATTTACACTCAGGAAGAAGTACTTTAAAATAAATTAATCATGTGAAACTTTTTTGAGTTTATACTACAAAACTATAGTGTATTTACTGTAGCATTTTAGTAGTAGGTTGAGCATCAGTATTGGACCATCCAGGTTGTATCCAGCCTTTCACAGAGTGTGTGCGGGAATAGACTTGAGCCCCCACAGCCCTGAAGAGGATAAGTGGTTTCGAAAATGGATGGATGGTTGGACTTTGTTGGAAATGCTTTTTTGGACCGAGAGTCCACATTAGTTTACTTAGTGCTGTCCTTCATCATTGAACAGTGAAAATGTCAGTGTTTGTGGCAGGGGTTACAGGCAAGGAACATTTTGTTCGAAAAACAGTCTGGGCCGCTGGTACTGATCAACAAGCCACACAGATTTATTCTGGTCATTTTGAACTATGGGCCCATAAAACTGCATTTACTGGACTGAACTGCTGTACCATTAGAAGGTTATGCTGTATAGAAGAAAATGCATAAAATGGATTATGAGCAATGGTAAGGAGTGCATAGGGCAAGTCAGAATTGTGTTGATTGGAACATCATGTTTTCAATGGCAGTCGTTGCCGGTATAGAGACCTTGTTTGTTACAAACAATCTAAAACAAAAGCTGATTGTATGCAGCCTATATGTTTAGTCTTGTTTGCCACATATCTTAAAATTAAGCAAATTCTTGTAGACTTTCTGGCTGAGAGGGCAGCCCCCACTCCCAAACCAGCCCACCCTCCCTCAGCAGTACCTGCCCACATTAGCAGTGAAGAGGGAGGATGAGTGTCAGATTTCAATGTTATACATTTTTTTATACTTCACTCAGTGTTTTGATGTCAGGGATGTTATTTATTGTATTTAGATATTAGATTTGCTTATAGGGATATATCATTTAGAGTTTATATAGTGACTTTGTTGATGAAAACATTGCTGCTGCTTTAGAAGAAATCTAAGTGTCAGTAAAGTACTGCACTGATCTATTTGAAGTTTTGGTAGCCACTACCAACATTTTTTATTATTATTTTTTTTTTAAAGCAACCAGTTGCAATTTGTACTGGTATTCAACGCCTCTGGGTCTTTTGAGTTTTAGTAATTTATGATTTTATTAACTTTCAAAAGTTAAACAGTAAACATAAATAGATTCACTAAGTGGTTTGAAGGGATTCAGAATAAATAAGCAGGTTTTAAACCATTTATAAACCAGTAAACCAGTACAACCCTTACTTGTAGTGCATTAAGAGCCACAAAAACAGTTAGTTGTATGGCTAGTTAACAAGGCATATCATTTCTCTTGGCGTACAGTCTACATGCCGGTACAGCAATGCCGGGACACACTGACACAATGTTTTTTACACAAGGAAAGAAATAACTCCATGTATTACATGTTCTTGCTGTAACCTTAATCCCTGACGTCAAACAACACATGAGATGAGAAGCCATAGCAAAAAGGGTTCAATGGGTCTGAAGAAATGAATGGGAAATCCAATAAGTGTTGTCATGGTTACCCCTGAATTTGATCTGTGGCTGGTCAGAGCAGCTGCAGGTTCATGGGAAATAAAGGTAATTTGATTGCATATGTCTGTATGTGTGTGTGACCCCTCCATGAATTGCCACCTTAACGTGGTGGAGGGGTTTGTGTACCCCTGTGACCCTGGGAGCTGTGTTGTCCGGGGCACTGGCCCCTGGTAGGGTCTCCCAAGGCAAATTGGTCCCAGGGGAGGGGACAGACTAAGAGCGATTCACAAATCCCTGATGAGTCGGACCATGCAGAGCTGGAGCACCTCGCCCGGAGGAGGGATACCGGGGCCCCCCCCCTGGAACCAGACCCGGGAGGGGAGCACGATGGCGAGCATCTGGTGGCCGGGCCGAAAAACCAACATGGATCCAGGAGGAGCAATGTGGGTTCTGTCCTGGCCGTGGCACAGTGGACCAGCTCTTTACTCTTGCAGGGCTGCTGGGGGGTTCATGGGAGTTTGCCCATCCAGTCTACATGTGTTTTGTCGACTTGGAGAAGGGTTTCGACCGTGTCCCCCGGGGGGTCCTGTGGGGGGTACTGCGGGAGTATGGGGTACCGGGGTCGCTGCTACAAGCCATCCGGTCCCTATATAACCGAAGTGAGTGCTGTGTCCGCATTCTCAGCACAAAGTCAAACACGTTCCAAGTGGGTGTTGGACTCCGCCAGGGCTGCCCCTTGTCACCAATTCTGTTTGTGATATTCATGGCCAGGATTTCAAGGCGCAGCCGGGGGGAGGAGAGTGTCCGGTTTGGTGGTCTCAGAATAGCATCTCTGCTCTTTGCGGACGATGTGGTTCTGTTGGCTTCATCGGGCTGTGACCCTTCAGCATGCACAGGGGCGGTTTGCAGCCGGCTGGGATGAGAGTCAGCACCTCCAAGTTCGAGGCCATGGTTCTCAGCCGGAAAACGGTGGATTGCCCCCTTTGGGTTGGAGGTGAGTTACTGCCCCAGACGGGGGAGTTGAAGTATCTCGGGGTCTTGTTCACGAGTGATGGTAAGATGGAGTGTGAGATGGACAGGCGGATCGGTGCAGCATCAGCAGTAATGCGGGTGTTGTACCGGACCGTGGTGGTGAAGAGGGAGCTGAGCTGGAAGGCAAAGCTTTCGATTTACCAGTCGATCTACATTCCAACCCTCACCTATGGTCATGAGCTTTGGGTAGTGACCGAAAGAATGAGATCGCGGATATGAGTTTCCTCCCCAGGGTGGCTGGGCTCACCCTTAGAGATAGGGAAAGGAGCTCGGACATCCGGAGGGAGTTCGGAGTAGAGCCGCTGCTCCTTTGCATCGAAAGGAGCCAGTTGAGGTGGTTCGGGCATCTGATCAGGATGCCTCCTGGATGCCTCCCTTTGGAGGTTTTCCGGGCACGTCCAACTGGTAGGAGGCCCCGGGGCAGACCCAGAACACGCTGGAGGGATTATATATCTCATCTGGCCTGGGAACGCCTTGGGGTCCCCCAGGAGGAGCTGGAAAGCGTTGCCGGGGAGAGGGACGTCTGGACAACCCTGCTTAACCTGCTGCCACCGCGACCCGGCCCCGGATAAGTGGAAGAAAATGGATGGATGTCTGTATGTCTGTGTAGGTCTCATGTTTTGTGTGTTTTTATGTTGCGTTGTGCATTGTAAGGTCATAATACATTGATACCTGAAGTTTAAGTGGCAGTTTCCTCAGTTTTGTGATGTTTTTATCTGAAGAGCCACAATCAGCTCTCCAGTTGGATTTCGTTTTCCTCCAATATGCGATACAGAAATGAAACGATAGTACTGCATCCTTTTACAGCTCTTATCAATGGCCTTTAATTTAGTGTTGTATAATAGCCATGAAAATGTGATTTAACTTTTTTCATTTTTCAAAAAAATTCAATTAATTTCTCATCCTGTCAGCTTTGATCTCAAAATTAGGCAGTTTATCCTTCTGATCTGAAGTCAAGTTATCTGTGCAGCTCATCTGTCCACCAAACTCAAAACCGACATGAGAACACGTGTCAGTGTTTAGTTAAAAATGGAATAGGAGTGAATTTTCTCTGCTCCTTAAATTTAATTAACACAGACAAAGAGATAAAACTAAATTTACCCTGGTTTTGGCGAGCTGTGCTGCCTGGTTTGTCACGTTTTCAAATTAGATTTGCTGTGATTCTGTTTTATAGTGATGTGAGAAAAGAACAATGCAGATGGGACTTTTGGGGACTTCTTTGGAGGCTCATCAGTAGTATCACTTCCTTGCTAAGATGAGATGGTGAAACACTCTGGCCCCTGTGGAGACGCCATCTGGATGTCCGGAAGAAACGTGTTATGAGTGACGTGTGTCCATCCAAATGGGAATTTTTTTTTGCTGGCTGAAACATTCAGAAAAAATATAAATGAATGTGCAGATAAAGTAAGATAAGAATCTTCTTTTTTGGTGGTTAAAATGTTTGTCACATCTGGTGGCTTCACATGCTGGGTTACTTCAGCTCCGGCTTGATGCCATTTCAAGGTAGCCAGCTCATGAAGATAAATGACACATGCTGGTAACTTGACCAACAGAAGGGAGAAGGGCACTGTTTAAAATGTCATTTCAGCCTTAAGGCAAAAAGCTGAAAATTGCTTTAAGCAAGGAGCATTTGCTTGTGTTTGAGTGCCACATGGCAACGGGCGGAATAGGCACAATCTTATCTTTGCTGTGCTCTGTGACTGGTTCCCATGTGGTACACAGATTGCATAATGAAGCTGGACCGTGAAAACCCACAGATGTTATTGTGAGTCACACTGCCAGTGGTTGGCAGAAAAGCCCGCTGCTTGAATGGTGCTACAATGTGTTTTTTCTGTGTGGGTGTGGGCATGAGGGACAGGAAAAGAGAGAGCAGCAGAGGGAGCCTACTGGTTTCAATGTGCCATGGCATGTGTTGGTAGGACGGGGGGGGGGTGCATTTGTTGATGAAGTGCGTAGGCAGGTTTATCCAGGTGCACTTCAGGAGGCAGACGACCTGTGTGGTACCTGATGTCTGTGTTTACCTTCCTCCCACCTCTGCGACATGTGTGCAGTGCTTGGATGAGTGTATGTTACATCTTGAAAAGGGGGGAAAAGGTGTGTTCACTTACTGCCATCTGTATCAAGAAAAGACTTGTGGATATTACCAACAAACTGTTTCTATATTTTACATTACATTCTGTATTCAGTGTAAGTGCACACATTGATATTCATTTTCTTTATTCCTTAATCACTTTTTAAAAGTACTTTTATGCAAAATAACCATTTGTCAGAAGCTAATTTTCCACTGTACCATTATTCCATTAAAACAAATGGTAAATGGTCTAAACAAGTGATTCATTATTAATTTCCCTACTAAATAAATAGCCACAGGATTAGGACTATCCTAGCCACTGTATCAGAGGTAAAGGCAAGATGTCATCTGTTCTTATTCCTGCATTAACTGATTTTATTTGCCACTTGTGGTCAGCAGAAAAAAGCACAATATTGACATATTGTAACCTTTTAAGTTGTAGCAAACAGTTGCCTATTTACACATCCAGCACATACAGAGTAATATTATCATTCATGTCGAGGCGTGTTTCTGGCAACCTGTCAAATACCAGTTTTTACTCCTTTTAGCTCTTTGTTTGGTCTCCACCAACTCCTGAGGGAAATATCTGGCTCCACTAAGTTCACCAGCTAGTCGTTTACTGTGTCTGTCTGCCGTTTAGTGCTGGGCAGGTAGTGTACTGTCGTTTTTTACAGTTTTTTTGTAAAACCTTAAGCGTGTGGAAAAGAGGTTGACGAGAGCGGTGAGTGTAAACTAGAAGGGGAACTGCAGACAGGTGATAACTATCTGTGTCTGTTACTACTTGCGGCCCCTTTCACATACACACCCATTGTTAATATACATATATTCATTATAGCAGCTTTAACTTGCTATTGTATGTGTCACATACAAACATTTTTACCCTGAAAGGTAACAAAAACTTACCTGAAAAGGGAGGGAATTAATGAAGACACAACATTATTACTCTCTAGCACCTTTACTGAGAATTAAGGAATTTCATTTAATGGAGCGACGCATGCGAGCTAGTTCAGGCAGTCAACTCGAGCTGCACTGCTATACACACGTGACATACCTCACTCTCCACAATCATCTACCAAACACACACTCCCAATTTGGCGGTCTATTTAAGCCACAAAAATTTCCTATCTCTCCCTCTGCCTGTTAATGCCACTGCTGCCCTGCATCAGTGTTGCTGCCTGTTCTTTCAGCCCCCCCACCACCCCTGCATCCACCTGCAGGCTCCGGCTATGGGGGTTTAAGATTTGCTCATCACTCCCCAATATCTCTATGTAAACATATCTGTGGGGAGTGATGAGGTCGGAGTTTAGACGCCAAACTCTAACAATGTCCTGCTTCTATGATAAACACTTCAAACATGAGTTGTCTGACTGAAATGTTATTAATAATAAAATGGCATAATGAAGCAGACTCCTCAAAAAGAGTGAGAGAGAGAAAGAGTGCACAAAACCTAAGTTTGGTCTTTATTTTATTGAGGTTTTTTGTTACATTAGAAATAGCAGCAGATGAAACTAGAAGGAATGCTCAGATAACAGAACACAAGATATCGGTGGGGTCTCGCTAATTTAGAGAGAGGGCTCACTTGAGGTGCTTTTTTGAAGTTGACTAGAACAATGCCTTTGTTTAAACAATTCGTCAGTGCAAATTCCCATCTGTATTTCTATCATATTTAGGATTTTATTTTGTCCATACTGTATGTTAATTATGATGCAGTAGCTTTTTTGTTTTCTTTTCATTTTTCAGTGGCTTAGCACATTTTTACATTATCTAACCTACCCATTTTGAATGGGTTTCAGCAAATAAATCATTTTAGTTCAGCATTCTAATGTGGGCATGTGTGTGTGAGTATGTGTGAAAGAGAACAAGCTATGGATAATTTGGCCCATCTGCATTCACACAATTGGAAATTTTGAGCATCTTTTTAATTAGGTGTTTTCAGTGCAGTCATTTGTGAGCTGAAACGTTGGATCTGCTTGGCCGTCTATCCCTAGTTTAGCTGCAATATGTTTGAGACAGCGCTGACAGCTTGTTATCCGATCAGTTCCTATCTAATCTCACAGCTCGCTTCTTATCAGTGTGAAATCTTGCTGTATTTAATCCTTAAAACCTGACTAAATTTTCAGTAAGAGATATACTGTAGCACGGTACACATAATTCTGCAAGTTTACACATTTTCATGTAGGATTTTATTTTTGCTTTACTTCAGATGAAAGTTTAAATTTAGTGCTCAAAGTGTGACTTATTCTAAGAGAAGGTCAGAAACTGTAATTGCATTTTCAATCATCAAATAAAATACAAATCATATTTCCGTGTGTTTCAACTGATCTTGGTTTTAAAAAAATATAGGCAAGTCTTACACCAGTGTTTACAGACATTTAACAGTATAGTAACCTTAAACATTATCTCACAGATTTAGTCCATGCAATTTAGTCCATGTATTATTATTAAAACCTGTCAATCAATCTGGGAGTAATATGGGAGTAAAATATCTTATCTGTTATTCTCTTCTCTTTTTCCTCTTGATTGAAATGCTTTTCTCTACTTTTCCTTTTTCTTTGATGAACTTTGTGATGTTACTCTACATACAGATGATTCCTGGTTATTGACTCTGTAATTAAAAGGGAATTGTATGGTCTAGGCAGAAATTCTGATGCGCACCATTAAATCAGCTTCAAAGCAAGGGATCAAAGCAAAGACTGAAAGCTGGACAATACTCTTAAATGGATGAGAGGGGTTCACAGAGTCGCTATACCTGTGGATTAGTCTGATGATACCATACCATTACCTGTAATCAGACCTGAGCCAGTAGATGGTTGCTGATTGTGGTGTGCAGTCTGAAGCAGAGGTGCCATCAATACAGGATACAGAGGCTGTGGTGATAGTGATTTTCTCCATATAGCCATTTGTCATTGTATTGTACATATTATTATAGAGTGATGATGTTGTAAAGATGATTGTGAAGCAATTTGTTTTACAATTCAAGTCTCTTTTTCTTTACTCCCTCTGGCATGCTTAGTGAAGTGTAATCTCCGCAGACAGCTGTTTAAATCACACAAAACCGTGTATATGTTCTGAACGTATTAATAGTGTCTGTAATGACTAATCAGTTGGGTGGGGAAATAATATCAATTACCCTATTAACAATGCTGACTTCTTCCTGTGAAAGCTGACTACTGTCAGTTAGCCTGGTGAAGACAGTTTGTCCGACCGCTGTCCTCTCAGCCGCTCAGGAGCTGCTGCTGACAGGACAGTTGGTTCTGAGGACAGAGACGGCAGAACGGAGGTCGGAGTCGGTGAGGACTGAACGGGCGAGGCCCGTGCATTCCATCTAACACAGCCGGGTCGAAAATGATCTCACTCGATCAATCAATGGGCAAAATGTGGTGGAAAAGTAAAAGCTGATTAGACGTCTACATTACAGATGTAATATTTCATATATTAATATAGTAATTTAATAGCTCTGACCCAGAATCAGGGTTAATAAAGGAATGTATTTCAAAAACGAAATATCCTCATTACAATGTGGTTGGAACAATGGTTGTATGTAATCTAGACCTTTAATAAATGTTCACTTTACAAGTAAATTTAGTTGACTTCTGATGTCTTTTGACCTCTAAATCACCAAATAAATGCTTACTGGTATTTATTTTACATCAGTGTTTTGTACTATTATTGTTGGGGATTCACTTTCTGTTTGTAGCCCATTTCTAAACTACATTAAAAGATCTTTACAACCAAGTAAAATCAAGCAAGACTCAGCGGTAAAAGAGGCATAGCACAACTACTTCTACCAAATAAATAAATAAATGACTCCATAAATAAATAAATCAATGCAAAGCATAACGCAACCTATGTAAAAGATGCTATATCGTCTTTTGACAGTGTGGTTATTTGAGAAACCAAACCATGAAGATTTTGGACAGCAGTCAGATTTTAACTTTATAGGCTATTATATTTTATTTTTGCAGTAGTTGCCTTGAGCTTGGCTGGTCCAAGGTGTAAAAGAGGTTGGAAACCCCCGAGCTAAAACACTGTATTGTTATCTGAATTCAGTAGACAACCTTATCTCCTACAAACTATTCTGAAATGCACAGTTGCCTTTGAATGTAATCGCTGTTTAGTAAATTGAGAAATGTTTCTACAAAAAGTTCTCTTAAAGCAGAGTAGTTGCCTATGTACGTAATTTGTCAGAGGGTTGGGTTGAGAAATTCAGCTTTTATCGGGTTTCGTTGGCCCAAAAAGTGAATTTGTTAGGATGATCGGGTCAATAGAGATACTGTATAAAGGACATAAGTTACAGTCTTAATACGCTGATATCATAAAGTGCGTGTGAGTATAAGGAAAATGTGGCAAAGCTACATCAGAATCAGGCACCACCATCACGTCTGTCCAGTTTTATTCAAGAGTTTTGACCTTCTGTTCAAAGATTTAACAAATGGCTCAGTGGAGCTCACAGCCTGACAGTATATGAGTGTCCAATGAACCGTGATGCATATTTAACAGGATCCACCAGTCTGCAACACCTCTGCTATAAACTACACTCTCGTCGAGCCATTCAGTCACTCTCAGTTGCAGGTCTGAGTGTACAGACAGCCTCGATTATACGCACCATTGGACAATCCGCAGCATATCAAACACTGCTACTAATGATAATGAAGGACGAAGCACTCCTGTCTCCCTCCGTCTCGCTTTTCAAGCCCCTTGCCGAATACTCTTTAACTTGCAAATGTTCTTGTCACAACATATTTTTCCGAATCAGCCCAGGAGTTTCTTAGAATACATGATTATTCACTCTCAAGTCTTCCAAAGCCCCATGTAGTTCTTATGATTGTCATCCCTGTAAAAAATTAAAAAATAAAGATTGGGCCCATTGAGAAAGTACTGTGAGCTACTGAATAAAGCTAACCTCTAAAAGGTTTTCTCCAAAAAGAAACACTCAACAGTGTTTGTGTGACTGGGTCACTGTTACATGTTTGCCATCTGACAAATTAATACACACTGTTTCGCTGCATTGCAGTTCCTGGAATTGGTTTAGTAGCATTCATGTATCGTATTTAGCAGCATGTACTATGTTGATTTGTTCAATTACTGTATATTACTGCACCGAAGTCACCAAGACTATAAGGAGTTATGGAAGAAATAATAATCAAGCAAAAGCAACTATCTCAAGATGGGAAATTGAAACTTTAACCATGGACTATGCATTAAATTCCTATCCATTTATAGAGTGCCCATAAATCAGAGACTCCACAAGAATTAACCAATGGTGGGACAGCACTCCTAATAACTGGTAAAAGCCATATCACCAAAATGTCTCAGTGAAGACACATGTCAAAACTCTGCCAAGTGCAGACACAGACTGCTTAGCTACCACTTCCTGGCCTACATTTTAATGTACCATTGGGCTTATACTGTATGTAAGAAAATCTTTATCTCATCTTTCTGGTTGGGCAATATACAACAGATCAATATTTAAGTGCAAGATTACAGCGTGGCTAGAAGCTGCAGGGGATTATGGTTGTCACTCCGGAGATACAACATACACCACAAGCGTTAACAGCCTTGGCATTTGCATGTAAATGTCAGGGTTTATAAGGATATCTGTTCTTGAACAAAGTACCAGGCATGTTCACTTCCTTATTTAATTGTATTATAATAAACTTATTTGAGCAATGCTGTTCAATAAGTGGTTACATAGTGCATGCAGATAATAAAACAGCCCCAATTGCTGTAAAAGCTACTGTGATAAATGTCAAAAGTGGCAAGCGATGGGTCCATCGCTTATAGATGACATGTTGACTTTCACCATGCATTCACCAACTTTATTACTAACAGTAGGCATACGTTTCCCACAGCTGGGAGCTAAATTAAACAAAAAACAAATAATCTAAAAACCTGTCTGAGAATCATTTAAATATGATTTTTGACATGACATTATTTTTTTTCAAAGGGGGTGGGGGTGGAGACCAAAATAAACCTACACCATGATGCTTAAAATCATATTATCAACATGTTAGCAAAGGTTTATCATCACAGAGGAAAAAGTCCAATCTAGGGGACATACCACATCAAACTCCAGCATGTTTGAGAGCATGCCATAGATCCAGAGTATGATTTTTGTAGAAGATGCTCCTTTAACAGTAACATAAAAGAAGAAACTTTTGTGCACACAACACAAGACAAAACCAGAGATACAAATCAATAAAGAAGGGACAAAGCAGAAGACAATCAAATTTAAAGATCTGGTTTACAGCCTACCAGACACTTTCCTGTCTTGAAAATATTCTTCTTTCAGAAACTAGTCCTTTTAAAGATTTTAATACAAATTGTTAGGCTCTGTTGTACTGCCAAAATGAAATATTTCTTAAATAAAACCGCTTGTCATTCATAGTTTATATCCTACGTAATCTAAAATCAGTATAGCAGTAATGGGGTATGTTAATTTCTCAAGCCTGACTTATTGCACTTTTCACTGACAGTTGACACACCTTTGATTCAGTAATGGATACCAATATTTTCTTCATGCACTACTGAACAGTCAGTTTCTACGTTTTCTACATTATTATCAAAAACATATTCAAGAAAAAGATGCTAAATATTAAAGCGAATGGTTTTTGCAGTGATTTGTTTGCCGCTGTGACAGTAGTATAGTTTTTTGAAAGCATATATCATTTGTACCATATTTTGTTTGTGCTTTATAGCAATAAGGTTTTTAGCAGTGATTGATATTAATCACCCATAAGCCTTTTAATCTGCTAGCAAGACATATTTACAACTATGCATCTCTAACTGGCTTAGCTTTGCGCAAACAGTTAAGCGTGCTAGCACAATTGTCTCATCAACTCACAGTGCACCCTAACACCCTTGTATATTAATTCTGGCTATCTAAACCAATCCCATACACAGATTATGCAATCAATGAATATTGCATCTTAGTCAGTGAAGTAGATAAGATCCTTGAGTGGGGACCTTGATAACAAACATCAATTATGGAAATGGGATGTACAGTGAAGACACTGGCACTCTTTACAAATGTCATAACCTATAAAAAGTTGCCTTCAGAAACCACCAGGAGATGAAAGGATCCTGTCATTGTTGCTTAATGGGGGACCTGCTGTTGTTGCTTGCCTGTACTGGCACTGACCCTGAGCACAATAAGCCCAACGGCTAATTGCCGTTGATGGCAATTCACTCTGCTGTGTCACTAGAGAAGCACATCATGTTGATATGGTTAAGTGAGTAGGCCAAGCTCATTAAAACTATGGAGTGGACAATATGGCAATGTGTGATAGGCCTCACTGATTGTATTTTTAGAGCATTGTAAAAGTCCATCACTGACTTTGCAGTGGCATCACTCTTCAGTGTCAAACTCCAAAGAACAAATCAAGTTGCTTTGAGTTTTGTCATTGGTCTTTGGGTCTTGGGTAGCCTGATAATGATACTGAATTGCCAATTACTTGCTGAAGGTCTGGAACCAGGCCAGGGCTTAGGCAGGCTGCTTGCCAATCTCAAAACCATCATAAAGGCCCTGGTATGCTTTAAATGAACCGGGATGTGTCGTCCAACCATGTCCAAAGGCAAAAGTGTTAACACCTTTTCCGAATGGCCAAACTTAAAGGCAAAAAGCCTTCTGTCATGGTGAGAAGTGAGATGCGATTATTGTAATTGTGCAAATGGCAATATTTTTGTAGTCTTTCCTAAAAGGCATTTATGGTGTTGGCTGTACACACGAGAATTTGTGTGAAGATTAAAAAAAGCTTATGGCCCAGTCAAATCAGCATTTAAAATGGCAACATTTTGCAGTCAAATCATTTAATTCCAATGGAAACACTACAATCAGTGGATTAACACAGACTATTCTGAATCACCATTGTCACTGACCGAATTAGTAGCTCAGAAAAGAGTGAACGAACAGAATTGTCAGTGACTACGAATCTTTAAACCTTAAGTGAATAACTTTATTTGAATCAGTGAAGTGATTTGTAATTTACACCTCTAATGTAAAATTCAAAGAACAAAATGGGAGGGAGTAAATGGCACAGCACCAAGCTTCTAGAAGGACATTTTTCTGAAGACACCTGGAGGAATTACGTTGTGTCACTTTCTGCTCTGACTGGATCTCGAGGTAGGTTAAAACCCTGCCCACTTTTGCACTTCTGCATACCCGACCAATCGCTGCCTGAAGTGATGTGTTTGTGTTAAATTGTTGGTTTTGAAAAATTACAAAAAATGTCAGACACAGAAACCGTTTCTGACTTTGGCAGGGTGTGCGTGGAGGAGCTCTCAGACACTGTCAGACGATCCGACAAGCACTTGTGTGAAGCATACTGAGGTCCTTCTACTCAAGTGTCCATGAAAATTCACATTTTATCAAGTTACACAGCCTTTTAAACAAAGTATACCAACTTTGCAACTTCTCCAGGCTTAAGTGGAACTTTTTAATAAGACGTGAAACAAATCTGTCGAAGTCACCTTGTGACATGTAAATACTGAGGGGGAAAAAATAGAGCCTCCACATACACCTCCCGCTTTTCTCTTCCTCCATGCTCTTTTATCCATCTGGTGTTAATGGCAAGCCATCTCGGCTGCATGAGCTGCTTCTTTCAACCCCCAGCAGCCTTTCATCTCGCCTGGAAAAGTGAGTGCTCCCATGTTTATCCCTGATCCAAGGAGTATGAAGAGTCAGGGTACAGCACAGGGTATAAGGGGAGGAGGATGCACAGTGGCAGACAAAGAGTTGGGTAGATCTGAAGGCAGTCTTTAACTGACAAAGGCCCCGGCTTACTGCATATCTGTGACATTAAGGATTAGTGGTTGAGAGACAGTGCTCTGCCTGAACTTGTTAATCTCCCTCCCTCCCAACATCACTCACTCAGCCTCATTCTCTCCGTCTCCCTCTCTCTCTCGCCAGATGCTTCCTCTGCCCCAACTTTAATTAGTTTTAGCGCGGATTGAAGGAAAAGTTTGTCCTTTCTTCAGGTGATAAAACAGTAACTGCCACTGAGCTCAGTCGGGGTTAACAGAGTTGAGGTCAAGTGTGGGCTCCTGGGAGTTTTGATCAGACTGCAGAGAAAAGGACTGAGGAGGAAACTGGAGGCCAAGAAAAAAGTGGATGAAGAGAGACTGAAATTGGTTGTCTTCCATTTATGTCTATCATTTTGTAGCTATGGGACATCTGAACTGACAAAGGGCACCTAGTACATATCTATCAAACATAATCACAGGAGAAAAGTATTTCTGACCACTTTTGAAAAGTTTCTGGTGAGTTTGCTGGTAAGCTAGGAATTGAGGCTTTAAGTGCCTTAAATATTGAAGTAATTGTTGTGTTTTTATACTCGAAAATATGTTTAACTTAATGTTTCACTTTGAAGGTCCTGCTCAACAAGATGAGTAATGGTTTTGTGATGAAATAGCCATCTGGACATAGCTCCCTATTCATTAATTATGCAATGGAGTGCTAATCAGAAATAATGGGCTTCTTAATTACTGTCCCAACAACAAAGCTAGAACAGGTGACCAGAAGCAGCTTCGCACCTGGACATTCCACCACATGCAGTTTGCACGAACATACTGCACATTGACAAAATGAGGTTGACAAACTGCCAGCGATTAATGAATGGCACTGAAAATTGAGTTAATTGTCTCACAGGTGTCCTCAGGGTGCTGCATTTCATTTTATCAAGGTGTCACTTTCTTAGTAAAAACTGGCATTGTCAAGTGCATCTCATTTAAATGGTACCCCATGCAATGCAGCCATCACAGCCTCTTTCAGAGTTTGATTTACCTTTTTGTATTGGATGAGCAGCAGTATTGTTGGTTATTGCTAAGTGGCAAGAAACACTTACCTAATGCTAATCACATGTGCCCTTTGTGGCTTTATTCAGACCTTAATTAATACAAGCACACTTCATTGTAGCTTACCAATGCTTTGCATTCATAGAGAATTGAACATTGCTAGTACAATAGTTAATTAGTACATAGTACCCAGTTCTCCACTGGCAACAATGAATTAGCTGCACTTTGAAGCGCACATTATAGGGAACCATCTCAAATAAAGATTATGTTCCTTCCTTCACCCTTCCAGGTTTTGATAGACTGACCAATAAACCAAACTGGAGAGTTTTCTGCAAGCATATTTCTCTAAATGACCACAACCAAGATGGTAATTTAAGGTAATCCATTAAGCAAGCTTACTATAAGTAACTTATAAAGACAGGGCAGATTCTTTGTCATACGTTGTTACGCTGCAGTCTTACTTGTCAAATCAGCCCAACAACAATACAATTGTGTATGACTTCAATTAAGTATAGTATTTTATATATACATAACCCCACATACATATACAGTACATGCACGTATGCAAACACATCTACAGTACCTGTTTCAATGCAACAGAGATAGTGTAATAATTCAGTAAAAGTAATAGTTTAGGGAGTCATTAGGACAGAAAGATATTAAGTATCACATGTTTCAGTATGAAATATTTTTGGTTTGTTTTGAGTTTTTTTTTTTTTTTTAGGAGATTTATAAATAGAAACAAACTACAATGACCAGCTTTCCTATAGTGGTGAACAAGGGAAGAGTCCATATTTTTATTTTGAATTGCAGCCTTGTGTTCTGCTATTTTCAGTTTCAACATGTGTTTTGTTTGCCCCACACAGGATATGCCACAAAGACAACTTAATGTAACAAGTAAACAACACCTGAGATACTGCAATTAATTAAGTCTCATATTTTAACGTGTGGCCCTGAGCGTGGGTGGAGAAAGTGTTTTTGTGTAGATTGTGTTAGAGCAGTTACAACAGTAGCCACTCTCATAGTTTCCCTCTGGAGGCCTGGGCAGCCAAGTGCTACTGTCTCATGGAGTGCACAAGTTAATCCTTCAAATACTGGCTGAAGACAAACCTAGGTGGATTTGAATTCACAGTGGACCTTGAAGGAAGCTCACTCAAAAAGACACGCAAATGCTTAGAGGGGAAGCATTTCGACAAGAGGGGATTTGGGTAAGTGGTTAAAATCTGTATAAAAACACATTACATTTTCAGAACTGTCTAATAAAACTACTTTTTAAAGTAGTTTCTATTTATACATTTTTCATAGTGAATTCTTGCTTTAGATTCAACCTCAGAGAACTCAGTAAAACTGTTTTGTTTTATTCTGACAAATTCCTCTCATGTTCACTGTAGCTAGCAATGATGTATCATCATCTGCGGGTTTAGAGAAGAAAGTACATTTTTTTAAATTTGCACTCCCTCTTGCAGATATGTATATATGCAGGTGCCAAAAGTATTACCCTCAGGGGCTGGGTTCACACTTCTTGCGAGATCATTTTTGAATCAGTTCTATAAGTTTGATTTAGATATTTTAAGTCAATTTAATATTTACATTATAGTATTTCCTTTTGACATGGCACAAAACAGAAATACTCAATAAAGTGCAAGTATGTCAAAATTGTACAGGACCCAGTTGCACCAGCTCTTGGTAAGTTCAAACTAGTCATAATCTAAGTATTTACTAAGTGGAGGTTTACGCATTAATGGGTTACACCAAACAAACCAGTTCTCATGTAGAGATTTGTTGTTACTGAATATTTACACCCAGTAACTGCCACGAGTAGAAAACGGAACTGGAAAATGAAAATGTTAGCCTGCAATGAGGAATAAAAAATAAAAGAGGAAATGCCATGTAGTCGACACATCGGACCTGAAACTTGATTAAAATAATGACTGCAATGACTTACATTTTACAAAATAACACAATATGAATCAAATTGCAAAATGTTATGCCAATAATGTTAGACTGAATGACCAAATAACATTGGTTAAGTTAGCATACTCGGATATGTCCCACTCATTCTAATTTTTATGAATACTACTAACTCTAACTAACTACTAATTTTTCTATGTATGCATATAGAAATAAAACAAAGTCACTGACACTTAGCATTAAGATTAATATATTGTTTAGTCTCCTATTTTTGGAGGTTATGCTACAGCTTGGGATGCTACAGTGGCTTCCTGTGTACATAGTTTATTGCTGTTGATGGTTAGCAGTACAGATGTTTCCTAGCAATCGATTTACACATTACTAAAGTCTTTACTAACAAAAAAAACACATTCCTTAAGTTTAAATGGTGCAATCTGATTTGGTAAATGACAAGTCTGAAACTAGCTAGTAGTTACCAAGACCTGATGAAGGTCTTGACACACAAATTTAGTGATGGATTTGCAAAAAACTGGTGCCACCCAATCCAGAAGTTGAGAGAATGCACTTAGTTACTGACCATCTGTAGTCAGCTAAACAGTACTATGGCAATGCCAGGTCTTAGCAGGTATTTGCCTATCTGGGCTGTGTATATTAGCATCGTTCATGAGGGATTGGAGGGATGTTGGATTGATGATCCTTTTAGTATCTTAAACAGCATCGTCTGGGGTTATTCAGGTACCAGACCACCTGTATACGTGTTAACTTAGTTAAAGTAAAACACTGCTGATGACTATTAAGGGAGTGTTAGTGCAGTGTGATAGTATAATTATTTTTTTCCATTACAATGTCTTAGCTTCTGCAAAAAAAGCACATGACCAGAATGACATTATGGATACACTCCGTCCATGCTGTAGAACAGTAACAAATAGTTGCTCACTTCCTTCAAATGCTTCATGAGAGACTGATGCCCACCAAAAGCATCTTTGACCCTGAATAACAAAATTACATTTGAAAAAGTATCCTTTTTATTTTGACAACACGTATTTATTTATTTTAGGATATGAGTGTCATAGATCGTACCTTTCACGTATCTCTAGTATCTGTTTATTGGAAGGAATCTAGCTTGTGAGACTCCAAAGACGATATCTGGATAGGTCTTTTTGCATTCAGGGACAAAGCCGTCCTATCAATCTGTGTCCCACTGCCAGTGCACAGCTAATTGAGTGTCGCTTTGAATATCACAGCTTGCTATCTGCTTATAAGAAAACTCCTAGACAAGGAGGGAGTGTAGAATGGGGTGTCATTGTACTCCCGAATCATGCACATCATCAATCTTGATTTTAGAGCCTAAGGGGAGGTGAAGGGAGACACTGACAATGTTTTTTCACACGGATGAGCCCCGCTTTATGGTAAACAATCTTAGTGTTTAATCCTTTGCATTGTGTTTGCATGACATCTACCAAGACCAGTAATAAACAAGATTGCAATAAAGGATCAGGACCTCAGAGGTCTGAGGTGTTTAGACTAAGTCATGACTCGCTTCTGCCATGTCTCTTGATCTCAATAGTCTCCTGTTATTGCCTGTGTGGTTTCACTCAGGCTACATTGACATGTTGTTGTATCTCTGTGTGAATTCATTAACATTCACACACTGCTCTCACATCATGGTTGATTTCTCATCCAGATTAAGCATCTTTGTATGCTGGTCACAAATATCCCTGCACGAAAGGATTATCTACCAGAGAATTTTAAATATTGCCTGTGAAAGAACCGTTACCACAAAATGAATGCCATGGCCTGGGATTGGACTAGAATAATTGGTTGCAGAACCTAAGGTATTTATCTTTATGTTTACCAGTTTTGAAATTAAACAATGATCAGCAAACGCTTAAACACATTAAAATGGACTGTAGTCTGCTAACTTTTAGCTCACAATATCCTCCAATTTCTTTTTCACAATATTTTCCCAAATACCAAATGGGCCCAGACACATGCACACAGGCTCATTTGAAGACAAATTGAAAACATTATATTAAAAATTAGAGAGTGAAGTAGATAAACTACACATTAATAAAATCTAAATAAATATCAAATAAAAAATATGAATATCTCCTCATATTCATAAGTATGTGATGAAATAATTCAACAACAATATATATAATGTTCAGCAAAACTAAATTTCAACTGTATTCCAGTAGTTATAATAGGTTATTTTTGACCATTTAATTGATTTAATTTATTATTTAATTTTATATTATTTATATGTTATTCTAAATATATTCTGTTTTATCTTTTTTACACTAAATACATTTTTGGGAAGGCAAATCATTTATTTTTTGGTATTTTGTTTGGAAAGCTTTCAGTTCTTATTAATTGAATGTTTCCTCAGGGGAAAACCAGGGAAAGTGATGGCCGACAGCTTTCCAGCATGTGCCTGCACTTACACATATTTATCCAACACAGTGTTTTGCCAGATGATGTTGTGGAGTAATCCAACAAATTTGTTGCAACACAAACGGTGCCGGAGCCCTGTGTGGTGGTACCTCCCAATACAGCAACAGCGGTCTCATTGAAATGAACGAGGAGCTCGCTTTTTGCTGCAGTGCCAGAGTGTGGTCTGAACACAGCCTTAGATTAGCTGAGTGATGTTAGGTGACAAATGAAGACTCGTTGTCTGATGTATGTCTGACCTGTTGAGCCTAAACAGTCTGAACACAAGTCTTCTTCAGAGGACACACAAGTCTGATTTCTTTTCCTAAAATCAGGCTGGAAAAGCACACACTCCTCCGTGATATACTGAGTACCACCAGCTGTCCTGAACAAGCCGAACTAGCCGAAGCTGTCAATACTATCGAGTTACATCCCTAGTATATGGCTGTTAACAAGTTGTTAAATAAAGCTGGTTAGCTTAGCTAACCTAGCTGATTTTTATTGTCTTGACATACAGTAAGTTGCCCTCAGCTGCTTCAAAATTCTTACAAACATGCAACACAAACTGCAAATTTGTGAAGTTAGTTTATGGGGTGAATGCAAAGCCTACCAACCACAGGAGTGTGATGTAGACATTAGACATTAGTATGAATTTGAGAGGTAAAGTACTATTAAATGTACAAAATCCATCAGCTGATTATAGAAACCATCAAGGAAGTGACCTTTGAATTATGCAAGATCAATTGATAACATGTAACATGTATGCACACCTGAGAGTTGGCATTTTCCCTGTTCCATCATGAGGCAAGTGGGGTTTAAAAGTGAGTAAAACATAGCGACTATAAGCAACTGCCCCCCTTTTCTAGTTTCTACCTGTCTATCATTATTTATGACATATGAGGTCCAGTTGCAGTCTTAACTTTCAATGGTCATAACCAACTAAAGACCTTTTTTTACAGCAGAAATTTTGACTTATCAAAGCAGGAAAGACACTGGTGAAATTGTTCCATTTAGGTGTTTCAGTAAGCCACACTATTGAGCCATCAGGCACCATACCAGTTGACAACTTATGTCCGCAGGTTTATTTCTTCGAGACCACCAGAGAAGATTCCTGCCATGACACATCAAAATGTCAGCTGTGAAACGGGCCTACTACTCACATATGCAAATCTTTATACCCTAGTTCCTCAAGTGGATGACTGTCTCAATTATTATTTGAATGTAAAAGCAGGCAAATGTCTGAACTTGCAAATGCATTTGAAATTCCCCACTGCCTCACCTAACTTTCCCTCAAAGGCTCAAAGTCATCAGGACAAGATAAATGAAATACACACCTCGCTAAAGTTAGTTCCTGATGACCACAGGTAACTTCATGAACTAGTTGAAGACATGTACATTTATTCTATGTGAGAGGATACATGCATGACTTTTGATGACATCAAATCAAAGCCTTATCTCTTGAGCCATTGTTCACTTTGTCACAGGAACGAGTGACCTTCATCAGTCTCAGCCACACACACACACAAACACACACATTTGACAACATCTGATTAGCTTAAAAGTGCCTCCCACTTTGCCTGTAATTAATTCAACAGCACTTGGGGGGGAAGTACTCCTGTTAAAACCAAATCTTCTGCACCATTTAACCGGATAATGGCAAAGATTTTTATGATGTTTTTATTAAAGGGGCGACCTTGGCTTTCAAGGTGTTGGCAGCTGCCATAGTGAGCTCAGACAGGGAGTGACCAAATAACGGATGGTGTCAACTTGATTTTGATGGAGCTGATGATTCAGAAAATTCAGTGTCACCTCACTTCATTAAGTCTAGGTCACACAAAAAATAAACATACCTGCAACAAACAAAGTATAGTACTCCTGGGTACTACTCTGCCTCATATAATATACAGTAGCATGAATAACTGAGACCTTTTAAAGGGTTCAAGCTTTTAATCTACAAATGGGGGCAATTAAGGGCATACATTTAGACAATGTTGCACCTGGGTGTACACACAAAAAGTGATGGAAATAGTTGTGTGAAGCAGAAAATGGGGGAGTTTGAGTTCAGACCCTGCTAATTTTCACACCTCCGTATACGTAATTACTTGGTCAGTTCAGATGCTGTGAGATGATCAGACAAGACTTTATCTGAAGCATACTGAGGCCTTTACAAGACAGACTGTTTGGCCCCATTACACTTGTCCCTTCCAGATAAAATCCAGATGCAATACAAAACACACACAAATATGCATCTTTGTTGGTCAGATCACAAATCTGATTGCAATTTGTCTTAGTTTTCCCAGGCTACATGCAAATCAGGGTGGACCCTCCAGTTATTTTAATTACAAGTTTTTCACTTGTAAGTAGCGTTCACGTCAATATTCAAGTTGTAATTACAACTGGGAAACTCAACTGAGAGACGTTTCTGTAAGCTCTGATATATCCAACTTGGCACCTATTAATACGGAAGCGCCTGGAAACCAAGCAGGATGTCTTACATCAGCCAAAGTCCAACATTTAATGTAATTTAGAGGGGGGTAGTGTTATATTGTTAATGCACACTATTTTTAACTCTTACTTGACCAACTCTGTAATGTTACAACCGTCTTGAAATGTTCAGTGAACGCTCACAAGTTGTTAACTTTCCCATCTCTACCATTTATCCATACAGCGTGGCATAAAGCACCTGAAGCTGTATGGTAACTGGCAAAAACGCCATAAGATGAATAACTTGTGCCCTTAGCATATTTAGTTACAGCAATAACATTTTGGCTAGCTAGCTAACAACTATCCATAAGCTAACACAAACACATGGATGAATCATATTTATGGACTATAAACAAGACAAAAGTTTTTTTTTTTCTTCACTCACGCTGCTCACTCATCCACACAGATAATTCAGTGACTGAACTGATCAGGGATCAGATGAATACTATAACATTTCAGTGCGCCTTCTGTACGATCATATGTGATGAAACAGCTGAAGACACTTTCTTCCTGATGCTTTAATGTGACAGGGAGAGCAGCAGCTAATTTCAGTGTAATTTCAGTGTTACTTCAGCTGCCATTATCAGAGGGGAAAGGCCCTGTAAAGGCTATTTCCACAGACTGCTCACTGATGCAGTTACACTTGAGAGACTGATGCAACCTTTTCAACATCTGTCTCTGGACTCTAATCCATCTCGAATGCCTCTTGGATGCACACTTGGCTTTTTTTTCCTTTCTTTTTTGGGGGGGAATTTTTATGCCTTTATTAGAGATCCTGACAACAGAGAGATGACAGGAAATGAGGGGAAAGACAAGGCGAATGGCATGCAGCAAAGGTCCCCGGTCTGACTCAAATCAAGCATGATGCAATTCATAGTCAGCGTCTTAATCCCTAAACCACGGGGGCGCCCTGTGCACACATGGCTGTTTTGATATCAGATAGCGATCCGATCCGCCCAAGAGGCATGAAGTGGCTGTGTGTAAATGGGGTTTATGATTTACCTTACTTTCCCAAGCCTTGCAATTTATCCTCACGTTCATACTTGAAAGTTGCCACACGAAACATGTACTGTATCAAACACACAAGATGACTACACGCACCACTTTCCAAGCAGAAACTAGTATTTAGTTAAAAGAATGTGCCATGATAATACTGTATGTTTTAAGTGAAAAGAGACACCAGCGAAATAACATTTGGCTGTATATCTCAACTGTACTGACTGTACCAGACTGTGTGGCTGTGAATTGAAAGATCTAATTTGCCCTTTTGATGATAGAAAACGCTATGCCCCTAACGAGTGCAACCTTAATGATGATGATCACATAATATTTCTACAACTTTGCTTAGCTCTTT
Source organism: Macquaria australasica (assembly GCA_005408345.1). Classification (NCBI taxonomy): domain Eukaryota; kingdom Metazoa; phylum Chordata; class Actinopteri; order Centrarchiformes; family Percichthyidae; genus Macquaria; species Macquaria australasica. Next base: position 737,758 of record SEMN01000205.1, on the reverse strand, counting down.
CCCTGGCCTATTGCTCTAACAACTTCAGACTGAAGACAGCATCCTTCCACTTCACTGGCAAGTGGCCAGTAGGAAATGGCCAAGTCATCCACGGTGAGAAAAAGTTAAGTTGACTTCAGTGCTGCCGTCCTGCCAAGCAGACATGTGGCTGCGGCTTCCAAGATCACGGTGACAGTTTCTGGTCCCTGGAGAGTCAGGGCAAGAGCAGGCAGCGTATCCGTGGGAGAGTGGGGGAGGACTAGACCTCCTGAGATAACTGACGCTCCATCAAGTCTAGTGTATGGTGCTGCATGAAGTTCCTATCGTGCTACCTTGATAATGCTTATTTGTGAGAGTGTGAGCACAATGTCACTCTTAAAACAGGTAAACCGTGTCTGAAGCAAATTCAGGGTAACAGCTAACATGATCTATTTTAATCCTTTTTATGCCATTTGGATTCCACTATTTAAACACATGACATATCAGTAGTGCTCCATAGTGTTATCACTCAGTCTACACTCACACATACAAGTGAACTGCAGTCCTCACTTCAAATTAAAAAGTATGACTTACTGAGACCTGCCTGCTTGGCTTGTTAGCAATCTTTCATTGACCTGGGGCTATTCATAAGATAGGCCCCCCAATAGGCCCGGCTCAGGGTCTCCTGTGTCTGTCTACCTGCCATCTCTCGCATGAGTCTCCCTACGTGATGCCTCGCTAGATATGCTCCCCTGAGTTGCACTGACAGGTCATCTTTCACAGGCAGCCAGTTGAGTGTCAGCTGGAAATCAATTGCCGAAGACGTCGGCTGCCTCATGCGTGGTGACACGGGCTCCAGAGCCTACTCACTGTGTTCCAAAACCTTATTTCATCAAAGTCTATCAGTGGCCAGTGGCTGCATGTAGAGTCAGGTATTGGGAACTATCAGGCCTCCGTCTGTGCGAACATAAGTGTGTGTTGACTTGCAGCCAAAGAGACGTTTTAAACCATACTTTACTTAGAGAAAATATATTAACGTTTCTGGAGTGCATTAAGAAGAGAGACATGGAGAGAGAGATATGGTAGGAACGCAAGCAGGAAGCAAATTAGACATAAGCTGACTTTTATGCACTGCAGTAAACACCTGTTAAGGGAGAGAGCTGCATATTCAAAACTGTAATATAAGACAGGGCGGAGATGTTGCATTGGTATAAAAGGAAAATTTTATTTAAGACTCCAGCTCCAGGTGTATTAAACGCATAACATTCTGTTTGGTATTTGCCATATGTCAGGCAGCACACTGAGAAATGGCATGTGCCAGAGGCAGTGCAAACTTTTACAGACTCTGAAAATTTCTCCAAGTAGCAAAATCTGTCAATCTTGACCCATTACGTCCTGAGAGACTGAACTCTGTCTCCTGTCCTTCCTCCCCAGGCACCTGTGCTAGCAGGAACATGGGGTGGGGGTGGGGGGGGTCACTGTGCTTGAACAGTCACACAGATCAAACCGAGTGAAGTGCCTTGGGTTATAGTCCATGTGAGTAACATCATTCAGAGGTGAATTTATTGCAACTGTCTTGCTTCCTAGAAATATCCTCTTCGCTCAGATCCTGGGAGCTGGAGCTGGTTTTCATTCAGGTTTGTGATTGTGGGCCAGTTAACAAAAAACAATGTACAATGTTTTTTTCATTCAAAATGGGATGAACTCCCATGTATTTGACATGAATGTAATCATTTCGTCAAATCAGTCGAATCAGATTTGGCTGTTCAATACGAATATTTGACTATTTGTTCCTTTTTTTTCATATAGACTATCAAGCAACGCTTTATTGAACTGCCAGATTTTTGAACGGGGTTCGGTGGGACTTTCAGGGTGTTCACGTAATATAGTAAACAAGCCAAGTTAGCCCTCCAAGCTAATGCGTGCTAACTAGCTCGACGGATCAGAAATGTGCAACATTTTTTGCCAACACTAGACACTAGAATCTCAGTCAATTGAGGGGTCTCCGACTAATGATTCAAATCTCCGACTTTCAGGGGGCAACCCTACCATACACATTAGCTTATTCAACCACTTATATTAACCATGCCATTAAGTAGCAGAATCCATTTGAACATTCCCAACACTGCTAACAAAATAAGAAATGGAGCAGAGAAACATCATACAATGGCACATAAGTTCCTTCTCAGGGTAGACAATATGTGAAGTATCTGTCTGGGTGGTGAGCTGCCTCCCCACATCTACTGAACCTCATATCTTTGGGGCTTGAAGAATACACACTGAAATCAGATGTGGAGCACTGTTATGATTGCAGGATACTGTAAATCTGCTCATCCCTCAGCAATGTACAAAAACTATATTGACTGTGAGCCCGCAGAGCCATTGGCCCAGTCCTGGTAAGTTGCTGCTGTGAAATCAAATCTATAAAGCGACTGTGTGCCTGAAGCAGTAAAGGTTTTTTAAAGCACACCACTGCCTTTGTCACAGAAGTTTGGATATAATTGATGTGATGCACTTTATAGCTGATGTGTAGGAGCCAACTGTGTGTGTGTTACACAGAGAGAAAAAGTGGTCAGTCTGGGGAAGTATTTCCTGTGTGTGGGCCATAATTTGACAGAGGATAATGCCCTACAGATGAATCAATTAGATGGAGGCTTGCAATGGCCTTTACTTAGCTCACACCACTGCCAACAGCACGAGCTCTGAGTAGTGCAATTAAAACAGCAATTCTCACACGATAGCATATACATGACAGGGTAGTATCTGTGCCTAATGATGTCTAAAAATAAATCATTCTCAAGTAATATTCATATACAGAAGTGTAAGTGCCATATGTATAATCTTGATGAGTGATAGCCATGTTATAGGGCTCCATATGTAATCATGGAAGTAGGGATACACTGTGTAACCACTGTTTGCACAGGTACCTGACCTCAGGACAGGAATAAGATGGGAAGAAACAGGAGAAGTGCATGTTCATAATGGATCTGTCAGTTGTACCCCAGATTGGTTTTGCATCAGTATGCATATGCATGCACATACCAGTTCATGCATATGTTTGCTTAAATGCTCCAAAAATGTTCCAGAAGTACCATTAAAATAGGTCATATTATTATTATTATTATTATATGTTGTGTGGCTACTGTAACATCTATATGTATGTGATGAGTGTGTGTTGAATTATAGCTTTGTAAGTAAATCTCCCAAACATCCTTGGCATTCTGTATACGTGAATGTTTCCGTCTTCTATTAAAGCCCCTTTACTCTGCATAAAGGCTGCAAGCAATAATGTATTTTACATTCCCCTCCTGAGTTTTAAAACGCATTAGTTTGGACAACAAAGCTGACTGGGATTGTCTTGTGGTACAGATCAAGTTAATGAAGAAACAGCACACACTGCAATACAATACTCTATTCACAGCCAAGTACAAAAGCAATTTACAGTATGCCCACAGCTCAGTTCCACATAGATGGCCTGAATGAAGAATACAATTCAGTGGTCTTTCCGTAATTTTTCTTTGGACTGTTTAATGAATGTATCCTCGTCTGACTGTATACATCCTAAAGAATCTCTTTTATAAGGTTGTAGATATTGTACAAGTACTTCCTTTCTTTATATTCTGATGTAGACATTTAAGAGATGTTGTTATAACTGTTTGACTATATGGTGTCTATTTATGATTACAATACATAATAACATTTGATATGTTAACAGGGTTTGATGGATTGGTGAGTCTGGTGGATGGTGCTCACGTTTTTTTTTTTTTTTTGTTTGTTTTTTTTGTGTGTTGAACTGGTTTCCACCTACTTCCTTGTTCCAATGCTGGATGCTCATTGGTTCTTATGTCGCTGTTTGATGTGTAAGAGGTGTCTATACGTATGTACTGTATGTGGAGAGGACGTCACCATGTAAGTGTCTACTTACAACATTTCACTACCAAAAATGTTTTGTTTACATTTTTTGCTGTCCAATTAGGACCAATTTTAGCTAGGAAACATGACTTCACCATCCATCCGATGTTTGCTGGGTAGTGACACTTTCTTTTTTTTTCTTTTTACAGTTTGTGCTTATTGGAAATTAATACACACTAATGCAGTCCCACTAATACTGCAGCCTGTTGTGAACCTGTTCAAAACCTTAAACTGAAGCAGTTTGATTGTTTGCTGTTGATCTGTTGTAGACAAAAACATTATCAGTCTCTCTCCAGCAGCTATCAAGTATAATCAGTACAGAGGATCACCAAGTTCAGTGTTTTCTTTGAGACATTGCAACTTTGGTTTTCACAAACCATGCTGACACAGCTGAGGAACAGGTCCTCACATAAAGTATAAGACATATAGAGAGGCCAGTGCCAGCTCTGTCTAATACTTGCCAATTCGTATTCACCAGGTGCGTGGGGGTTAGCAGGTAGCTCACCATTAGTGTCAACATTTACAGTGATTAAAGGGTGTAATTTCTCATTACGGTTCAGCAAGTGACAGACAGTCTAATTGGCAGTCTTTCTTGAACAGGACCCTGTAAACGGCCACTCGTATCAATTACATGCGAGTGGACATGACTTCAAAGAGCTGCCAAGTGAACAGGAAAAAACCAAGAGTCTGCTTATCTTCCAGAGCAGAACTGTGGTGTAATTGGGGATGTGAGAATAAGGCAGTAGTGGTGTGTAGTCACATCTTCACGTTTGCCTGTTTTGGTTGAAATTTTAAAAGCAAAGTTTGCATATATATATATACTTTGGGTGTTAAAGGCTGCCATTTCAGAGCAATCAGTAATTCTTTAAATGGTCCCAATATGTTCATTCCATATAGTCCATATTCCAGATTTGAGGAGGTTAAAACTTAGTGATCCTGCTTCATGAGACAGGCCCCAGGTCCAAACTGTAAATAGAAACGGCAATTCATTTGGTAAAGATGAATTATTTATTCTTAATTATGTTTTAAAATATTGGATATGACAGCGGTCGTAATGGAAATGTGCTTTAATATTTCAATTTGATGGAAACCCACTTCCTAAATTGCCTGATTTGAAACTGAACCTTGTTCAGAGGCTACATGGTGGCTCAGTATCACCTCATGGTATGATAATTACTGGTCCCTTTTTATATAAGGACTTTGCACCTTCTCCCCTTGAATTTTTCCCAAATTACAAAGTAAAGAATAAGGCCGGTGATATTCTATATTTTTCTAACTGTCAACACATCCCATTAAAAGACCAAAACCAATACTAAACAAGTATTTCCTGCGTAACCAAAGCCTGATATAGCTTATTCCTCTGTGCCAAAGAGCTCCATTATTATTCAAAAGATTACAAGGTGAACTAATATAGTGTTGGTTTTGGTCTTTTTATGGGATGTGTTGACAATAAGACTGAATATCAGCCTTATGTTTTAAGAAAGACGGATCAGATTCTGTGTATTAGTTTGTGGCAGCACCCAGAAAAAGTTTTTGGAAGAACACACTCTTTTTTTCACCTTCTGATTTCAGCAGCCTGGCTGAAAAGTTGACAGAGAATAATTATACAAGTATACAAGAAACAAGTTTTTGAAGTGAGGTTTTGGACCGGCCAGTGACGACGCCATGACGCTGATTTCCGTGAGATCGACATCCGCTGTCTACTCTCTCTCCCTCCTCCATTTTCTTCTGTTTTAATCTCTTCACTCTCCTTAATCTTAACTCTTCTACTTATCTTACTATATCCTTTTAGACTTAGCACAGGCTACATTTTATTTTGAAAACCATCATAGCATTATGGGGGTAGCTGCCGTGTTAGCTTATCTCCGAGCCCAGCCTATAAAATAGAGTGGAATTAATTTAAAAATAGATAGATCTAAAACCAAATAATGTTGCCAAAGACGCCACCTGGTTAAGGAGTCCAGGTCTCCAGCTTATAGTGTACACAGGTTCTTTTAAGATCGGGGAAAGAGCAGCATTGGGTTTTCGAAAGAACACAATAACTTTTTATTAACAATAGCTTAAAATATAAAATATATTGACCACAATTAATCAATATCTTTCAGATAGATAATACTTCTTTGAAACTGGGTCCTCACATCAGCAGTGTCCACTGCAAAACGTGCTTTATGGTTTCGCTGTCATAGCCTTTAGCGTCAGTGAAATGGGTTGTTTCATCATTCGCATTAGTCTTGTATTGGTCATGGTTAAAGGTAAACCTCCAGGGAATGTGTGTGGCCCTGTTTACGTGTGTTTCATGTGGGAACGGATGTGGTTGGATGTCAAGTGAGAGCTCATGAGAATGATCTAGGCTTTGGTCATGGCTGGTCTTTAACGTCATGAATAAATGATAAGGGCACTTAGAGGTGTGACAGTGGCTGGAGGTGGAAACAATACAGCTTCCTGTTCGTCTCTGACCTTTAGAAATATGAAGGTACACACTCTGCATCTGCCAACAACAGAGGATGAAATACAGTTTTACTCACACTCAAGTGCAGCTCATGTTTTTGTTTTTATCTCATGTTGGGCTAGTTATCTAAAACTCCTCAAGTAAACATTCATTAGTCACTCAAATGATTAGGAATGTGTTTTTGTGCCTTAGACTAAGTCACCATGATTTTCAAACCGATGAATGAGTAACATTGAGCAATTTGCTATTCAGATATTAAAATCAGTTTTAATTAGTTTACCACTGAGTTGTTAACATTATTTTATTCTGCTCTGAAAAATCTTGACATCGATGGCACTGTTTTAAAAGCTTTATTTATCTACTAAATATAGCTTTGAGCATAGGCAGAGGTGTTGCAAGCTTGTTCTGTTTGCTGCTGTTACGTGGGATGGCATTTATAGACTGTAGTCAGTCAATCAGTTCCTACAAAAGTATTGACATGAGTTTTAAATTAAATTATTGTACAAGGTGTCCTGTTAAAATGCTGTAGAGACAGAAATCAGATAGAGCAGATCTCACCCTAAAACATGCAATATACTGAACGTGGCAGTCCTTCTACACCAACTCAAGTGGAGAAACATGCAGAAAAACTATGTTTGTTCTGCAAATAAAAACTAATTTGAAAGAGAATACATGGCAGATTTTTTGGAATCATCCCACTCAGTCATATTTAAGTGTTTTTGGAATGACCCAGTGTATTCAGATTGAGGTGTTTACACAAGACATCTTTATTTTCATTGGGTTTTGGTTCACATTCGTGGGGGAATTAAAGGCTCTGTGTAAATGCAGCTACCCTCTGTGGGAAAACAGAGTTTATGTCCTGTCATAAAATGTATTTCTGCTCTGTTTTCACCTGTTAAAGTCAGCAAAGACTTTTGAAGCTACAAGAGGTTCAAAATAGAGTTCCTAGAGTCCCCACAAAGACCAAAAAGTGTCCAAGAGTGTCCATTTTATTGATTGATTTGATTCACCATTGTTAAAGCTCTCATTGGACTGATCCACGTTATGTATATATCTCTTGGCTTTTCCACAGTCCTTAACAAATATTGATGTAATAACCTTAATAGTAATCTAAACAGATAAAGGAACAACCTGTGCAAGAAAGTAAGACTTGCACCGTACAGCAACAAAACATTTCGAGAAGCTAGGAGTCAACAACAATTTGTATGTCAGTTTTCTTAAAATCTAGTTGTCTAGTTTATAAGATGCCTGACTTTCTTTGACCAGGCAGAGTGCAGTAGGTGGCATTATTATGGTGAAGCACATACCAAAGTGTGTTTCAAATCAGCAACATTCCAGCCAACCCTATCGCTTAAAAATTATGCTCATATTCAACAAATGTCCAACAGCAAATTAATGTTTTAAGAAACATAATGCTGTCTGGATTACATTTTTGTATCAACATAATGAGGACCTGTATCTGTCATTATATTACATTTGTTTCTATCTGCTCCTGTCAAATAAACATGATTGCGGTTAAGGTTAGGGGGAGATAATGGCCTTGGTTTAATATTTTAATATTTAAAAACTCAACTCAATGCTGACTTAAAAAACAAGACCGGATAAGTTGAGTTTTACTTAAACAAAGCCATGATCTTTTCCTAACCTTGTCCAACCTTTTAAGTAGCCTGAACAGAACAACACATGGGATGCAGGGCATGAACACTGGTCTCTAGTGTCAAAATCCTGTGCTTCGTATACACAACCATCCTCCCTACTCCTTGTGAGCAGTAGAAAAAACAATTCCAGGCAGGAATTGTTTTTCCTCCGAAACATATTTGGTAAGGGACAGGATTTTTCCAGCCCATACAGCTTTTGAAGACGATCTCATGCAGCTGCCTCACTGTGTGCGCTGTCACCTGCCTGTCATCCTTGAGGGAACCAGCTGCTGGCACTTCTACCAGTGTGGGCATGATGGCTTACAGTTGCTATGACATTGAGACAATATCTTTGTGTGTGTGTGTGTGTGTGTGTGTGTGTGTGTGTGTGTGTGTGTGTGTGTGTGTGTGTGTGTGTGTGTGTGTGTGTGCACGTTTGCAACTGTGTGAGTATCAGTGCATGTGTAAGTCCGCCCTCACACTCTCTTTGGCAAATGTTTGTTTGTGCTTTCAAACATTCAAGTCAACCACTTTAAATTTAAAATTTGGGTAAAATCAAAATGAAAATCAATTATTTACTTGCCCACATACAAACTAATTTACAATATGTGCAAACTCTTAAAGACGGGATAGAATGCTGCATTTAATGTATTATTATTCCAGCTCCTGTCCTCATTTCAGCTCTGTAGCACCTGCAGATGACATTTTTCAAGCATATTTCCAGGAGAATGGGTGTCGGATGCCAGCGGCACTTCTCTCCACTGACCTCCTACATTACTGCATAATCCAAAACCTTCTGGTCACATTACTATGCACAGCAACTGATTGGCAGGAAGCCAAGGCACACTGAAAATGTGTTAGTCTTAGTAAATTGCCTGGAGTGAGGCTGCATGGCAATAACTGTTTAATCAAGACATCTCCTTTCCTCCTTCCTCCACCTTCGTCAGAACCATCTCTAATTCTGGTCTATTCCTGCTCCCAGCCTCTCTGTCAGCCTCTCCTCTCTCTCTCACAATAAACTTGTCATTGGTATGTGGGTGTTTTGGTTTCAGCAAACACTGGACGTGAATTCCAATGAGTAAAAGAGTGTCCAGTAAGTCTAAAATGAGCACTGTTGTTGCTATGGACTATCAAGTATCAAGTAACTACTAAGTTCTTACTTTGTTTCTTATGCACAATGTACACGATGTCATTTCACACTTACACACACACTTATCACATGATAACAGGTATAGGCAATGTGGTGTCACTTCCCCTCACGTCATTGTACTTAGGGATCTTTATAACTTGGAGAATTGTATCATTCATCTGACTTGGCTAGACAGGGTTTTTCGGTTTAAAGTGTCCACAGATCCATTTTTCTAAAAGAGATACGATTCTCTGGGCCAGGTGAGCCATCAAGAACCAGATCTGATATGTTGTGATAAATACCAAGGTTTCACATGTAAATGATATAATGGGGTAACCTCAATGAGCAGAAAGTCAACAAATTAAATTAGGCAAAGTTGGGGAAAAGAGATCAAAATGAAAATACCTGAGAGGTGCAGCTCCAATCGTGGTGAACAGTTTACCTCCACCAACTCCTTGACTTTCTGTTAGAAGGACTTGAGAAATCTAAATGAACACAGTCCCATCACTCTTTTTAAATGCAGTGTGAATCACTGCTGATGGACTATGCCCATATATTTTGGTCTTTCTGAGAGGAAACGGGTTGTTACGTTTCAAAGGGACTCACACAGGAACATTTTCGTAATTGCTTGTTTCAGCCTGATGAATGTCACCTGTTCATGAGAAGATGCATGTACATGAGACGTGATCATTAGCATAACTGATGCCCCCAAATTTCTATATAAGGCTGCCTGTTCTGCTGTTTGTGGGAAAGTTTCAGTCAAAAAAATGTTACCAAAGAGTAAAATATAGAATAGAAGTTCACACAGCAGAGCCTTAAGTCCTGCTGTCGGAAATCAGCAGTCAAAAGCAGAGCCATGCTGTGACAAACATAAGGAGGGAATGTTCTGTCTTAAAGTCAGATGCCATAAAACATCTTGCTAAAGCAAAGCGGTCCATGACTTACAGTAGGGAGGCAGTGAAGGGGACGTGACAATCACAGAGATTTACGAGAGTAAAACTATTACACAGTAGGTGATGGTACACTTTCAGGTATTGTAATGGAGGATGTTCACCTGGACAGAGACCTGCTGAAAGACCTTGAGGCAGCTCTTGTACTGAGAGAATTTTCATAACAACTGCTGAACAGTTTGAGTTCAAAATCATAACGTCTTAAAAAAATTAATAAAATATTGTTGAACCTTTCAGTTCATTGGCAAGCCATGATGATAATATGGCAAACAGAATATATAAAGTTTACTGTTACTACTTTATTTTAATTTATTTCATATTTAAACTCCAGTATTTTATATTCCATTTATTTGTATGTCTGTGTATCATATTCCATCTCCATTGTCTCCTCCTTTATATTTACAGTTTGCATTTTGTGATAGCTTTGATTTAAAAGCAGCTCTCCTTAATTTAAAGATGTGTAAGTAATGTGCCGCCTACAAATTAAAGGAAGAAAGATTCATTGCATCTTTACCGAGCAGGTAAAAATTTCACAACTTAAACCTAATCACCACAACCAATTAACCACAATCTCTTTTAACAGAAGTAATTTGCACTCATGTTCAGCAGCTTACACTTGTCAAAGCAGATCACGGACCAAAAGCCATGCTAAATATAGCAACATGCCGATATGGTAAGGTGCACTGTGACAGATTGTCTCCTCTTATTTCACTCCAGCTGATAAGATAATTGGTTTAAGCGACTCTGTTTTATCTCTGTACCTTTAGTGGCAACACATCAAAACAAGTAAAAAAGGGTTCTCTAGCTCAAAGCTGGACATTTTCAAAGCATTGAACTGCCTCAAGGTGCATTAAGCCTCTTGATGAGGGCCAGCAGGACTCTGCGTGGCTTTTATGAATTACTTGACATGTGGTTTTTTTGGTCAGTGCCGTGCAGAGGCGACCAGAAGTCACTAGCAAGTGCAGTGGATTAAATAAAATTTAAACTCCAGCAACAGCTGATGATCACGATGAACGGTGCCCCTGCTCACTGTAATGAAGGAAGGTGTTAGGCAATGCAACAGTCTGGCTAATTTGCATGTTTTTAATAGTTTCTGGATGACAATGGAGCTCTATGGCACAGAGGAATAAGCTCCATCAGGCTTTGGCTACACAGGCAACACTAGTTAGAAGGATAAATTAATTGTTAATTTTGTTTTTTTCATTGGATTTGTTGACAATAAGAAAAATATAGAACATCACCAGCTTTATAAAATGTGTATGTGTCATCACATGACTCCTGTGCCTCTCTCTTCTGTTCTGTGGAGCGTCAACATGGCTGCTAACTATCTGCAAAGGTTTTTCTTTTCATGTAGCGTGAACAGAAATCATGCTTAACGGAAACTCCACTGATTTTACACATAAGGGTCACTAGCTAGTAGAGAACTACTACTGTGAAAATAATGATGTCATCAGGGTCATTCGATGACATCGGAGACTTTACATTACAAACCGGGGGCATAAAGTGTGAAAGAAATGGGCGTTTACCAATAACAGTAATTGTCCACTTTCAACAAATAGATGCTATTTGTTGCATTATGGGTAATGTAGGATCCATGATTTTTGCAGTTTGCTCATTCTATGGACTATAGGTCAGGATATCTTGACTTCTTTTGCTTTAATTTTCACAATTCTTTTTAAAACCTGTCTCTTAAGTGTCCTTCAGCTTTATGAAAGTGCAATACTAAATAGCTGGAGTACCACTTTAACACGTTACATTCCTCATGTGTTCTCGATCCACCATGATTGTGAGCACCAGGCAGCACACGCTTGGTTATTGTCCAACACGCAGGTGTTGTCGCAGACTGGACTTTAACTTACAACAATGTACGTACAGTAAATATATGAAACAGATCAGTATCAGTATTATATTTCTTGATTCAAAATTGTCAGGAAATAGAAATCAATATAAAAACTTAAATAGATAAGTTTAAAAAAATAAATTTGTGGAATTGATACATAAAAACAACACATTTTAAGGATTTTAGACATAAAGTTTTAAGAGTCTTTTTTTTTTTTTTAGCTTGTTTCAGCTCCTGTGTTGCAAAGTCCTTACACACAGTACACCTCAGGTTTATTCCGGTTTCATTATTCAGTTGCATGTTTGCAGCTGCATTCCACCACTTGTGCATGCTTAGTGTTTGCACTACAAAATACAACCAAGGCCCTCCAGGGTGGGGTACCTCATCAACTATCTAACTCTGGCTTTAATGGTAGGTATTATAAATATGTATGAAGTGATGCTTCACGTTCCTAATCAAATCAAAAAAAGTGTGCACAACAGAGAGCATGGGCTGGGGTGATGCATAATCTATTTGCACGCATTTTACTTTTAGACAAAGGCTTCACTTAAATCAAATATTCACTGGATGTATAAGTAGTCTTAAACTGCAATAGAGTGTCTTTGGTAAACACATAAAATAAAGATTAAGGATTACATAATTCAAAACTTTGTTCTTTCAACTTTTGAATCCCAAGTGATATATATATCTCTTTTATTACTTTCAAATCCCTTCTACTGAAACAAAGTCAGTGTAGATCAGAAACGGGGACACACAGTCAACAGCAACAGTGCAGTGATCCCATTTCAAATGAAAGGCTTTCCATTTGAAAATCAGCATATATAAAATTGCTATTATACAATGTCTTTGAAAACAGTGAATGACACAATGTAATAATGACATCCAAAGTACCTGGATAGCTCTGTTTTGAGTAGAAGGGAATGGAATAATCTAGCAGCTGGTAATGGAATCAACCAGTTACGAATAAACAGGTGACACAGGGGCACCTGCCAAAAAGTCAATGCACATGTGCTCTGGCATTTACACCCCCCCACCCCACCCCACCCCCCATACACACACACACACCACTCTCCCAGACCTCTGTCCCCCTCATTTTTTGCACATCATGAGACATTAGGATGTGATGCGACTGTTACAGGATTATTCGCTACATTTGCTGGGAAGCGGCAGGTGTTGTTTTCCTCCCAGTAAGCAGATGATGTTTGTTCAGTCTTAGCTAATGTTGTGTCAACACTTTTCAAAAAGGTCACATCTCACTTTCAAAATATGGAGTGAAGTCTAAATCATCCAAGTGTAGCATGAAGCAAGGGGAGATTATTAGATTTTTTTTTTTTTAGCTATCATAGGACGTCATCTGTAATAATTTGTTGTAATTTGTCAAGAAGTATTTTTTTTTACAACGTGAAAGCCGTGGGCTAAATAAGGAGGCCCAGATGCCCCATTCACACAGAGGTTTCTAACCAGATGCCCAAACCACCTCAACTGACTTTCAGTCCAAAGGAGCAACGGTTCTATTCCAAGAGCCTTCTGGGCATCCAGGCTCCTCACCTTGTCCCTAATGTTGTTTTAGCATCCTGGTTTATCCCACTTTAATTGCGCCGAGCCACGCCGAGCTACACCGAGCCATGAACGCATGCGTCTCCGCTGTGTCCTCGCAGCAGGAGATAGCCTCGCAAAGCTGCACTTTTGTGGTCCTACTGAGCAGCAGACCGCGACCACGGCCCACCCGTGGCAGCCTTCCCCCTGAAACAAGCTGTGTCTTGCGCTAAACTCATTGGCTCAACACATGTGGCTGAGCCGGTTACTAGAGAGAAAGCTCTGCTTTTAAAAGTCTTGTTGTGCACAGCCATCAGTACTTTTGTGATGTGTAACATGTGGTTTGGGGTTTAGTTTCAAGCCTGCGTTCCTGTCCGACTAAATGCTTTATACTAATGTTTACTGTTGGCATTCATTCGTATCCCAGCTGTGTTAAGTTACTGCTGATGCAAACCGGACGTTTCCTCCTGCTGCTGCTTCACAATAAAAGTTTTGGACTGGCGAACCAGAAAGAGGCTGTTATTGTGAATATTTGGTCAGTGGATCAGTTTTAAATATTGCAGTAAGAAAAACTACATGCTGAAACAGCCACAGTGAGCTGTTAGATGAAGAGCTGCAGGTCTCTACTATGGTTTGTATAAATCAGCACACCTCCAACACTTCATCAGTGCCTTTAACCTTTCCCTGCTGTGCTGAGGAAAAACATTTGCAGTGTGAGCAGCATGGCTTCAATGGCTGCATGAGAGTGAGCCCAGACACCCTGTGAATTAACTCTGACTGAAGAATGATATTTAAAAGAATGACAATTCTAGTGGTTAAAGTAATTTAATAATGTGTGATAATAGTAGTCTAGTATAATAGACGTAATGAGAAATACAAGATTATAGCAAATGACCAACTTAGTTACTAACTACACCATTATAATGGTTTACAAAAAAACAGAAGATGAAAATACTTTTATTACGTTTTGTGGGAATGTTTAATATGAACATTGTAATATGTTAAGGAAGATAAATGTTAAGGAAGATAAATTACTGCAAGTGTCTTTACTGCAAGCAAATAATGACTTTATATTTTCTGTTTTGAAAAAGCCTCAAACCAAAGTTTTGCAAGCACTTTTTACAAAATTAATTCAAACGTGTACGATATGGTATTTCGGTACCATTTTGTAATAGGGCACTCATTATAAAGGGTTACTAAGTTGTAACTAATGGTTTCATTAATGATTAATAAATCATGTATTAAGAATAGAGCAGTAACAAGCCATTAATAAAAACAAAGTTTGGCTGTTTGTTTGGTGTCTCGGCTGGCGTTTGTCCTTTCTATTTGGTAGCCTAATAATGCAGTTAATTAAATTTAAGTGTTAGTAATTGGTTTCTCACTTTCTAAATGCCAATCAATTCTGCTATGTTAATGTGTAATTAATAACGGGTTTTAATCATCAGATCTGCAGTTGTAAGTGTTAGTAAGTTGTTAAGAAATGGATTTTGGTTTAGTTTGATTTAGTTAGTTTCCAGAAGGGAAGTGGTCAACCAGTCAAAGAGATGTTCCATAACCTGACCTGTTCTTATTAATGCTTATAGCTGATCTATAAAGCATTAGACTATTCATTAACCATTAATAAAGCCATTCATTACAATTAGAAGTGTTAATTATATAATTCAGTTCAGTTTTAGTTTTATTTATATAGCGCCATATCATATATATAAGGGAAATAAGCCATCGTACTGGATCAGCCGAAGGAGAAATTTACATTAAGTTGAATGTATCTGTAAGCTCTATCCTGCAGGATCCTTACTTACTTGTTTTCCGTCACATGTTAACACACTTTTAGATTGTGCACTGCTGATGAAAAAAAACAGCCACTGCCAGACATTGTAGACTTAACAATTTTGCAACATGCTAACAAGTCTCTCTCTCATCAGCAGATTCTGACACAAGCAAAGCCCATGGGTAGTTGGTTTTCTGCCAAGCATGCAACACAAGTGTTCATTTTTACAATGCAGCTTGACATCACAGTCCCACCGCAACACTGCAATTTGTGTGATAAAGGCGGTCCATGCCGCTTGAAAGGGAAAAGGGCACACGAACAATAAGGACCCTGCTCTGCTTGTTCAACTCAGCTTGAAAGTTTGTTAAATTTAGTTTAAACACCCTGGGAAGGTGGCAGGTTGCTTTCCATCCCTTGCAATGAAGTGGATGAACGATTTCCGCCAAAATGGAGGACAATGTCGGTCAGGTTCAAGTCTCCCAGCAGGTTTTTGAAGCATGCATTTTTCTGCTTCGCTTCCTGCTGAGTCACAGGAAGAAGGCTTTCTGGGCACAGTCACACAACGGGTTTATTGGACTTCAGCTCTTAACAGGTGCATAGAGACAGGAGATGGTAGAGTAGGGGATGGTTCATGAGAGAGAATGTATACTTATATACTTATCTTATACTGTAAGGGGCTTGGAAGGAGGAGTAGAAAAAAAGACAGAGGGAGTGAATGTCCAACCCCATCCCCAGACAAGAATGTTGACATTGGAAGACACTGCAAAATCCCGGGTTGTGTTCAATGTCAGTGCTTTCCATCATATCTCCCATGGCAGTATGGTTAAGGTTAAGGAAAGATCGTGGTTATGGCAAGGCAAAACAACTTTGTTTGTTTAGCACCTTTCAAAAACAAGGCAATTCAAAGTGCTTTACATAAGACATAAAAAGCATTATGACTGGATAAAAAGAAACACAAGGCCATAAAGAGACATATAAAAGACATGAAAAGAATAAAATAATAGAAGATAAGCTAAAATTGATTATAACTGATAAAACAGGAGAATAAAAGGTGCAGCTACAGTGCTGTGCAAGATATGAATGAATAGTCCCAAATTTTATTTAATAAAAGGCAGTGCAATGTGTCAAATGCAGCATTGAGACCCAATAATACTAAGACTGTCTGTATTCAAGCAGCAGACAGACAAAATTTAGCGACTAGCTGGTGAACATAGTGGATTATTTAGCAGCTAAAGAGCCATCCTTGAGGAGTTGGTCGACAGAAACAGAGCTAAAAGAGAGGGAAAATTGGACTTAGATTCACCAGGTGGATAGAAACACGGCTCCAAAGGAATGATAATGTTGCTCTGTAACTGCTGGATGTGTAAATAAGCTACTGTTAGCTAACAAGGTGATGATACAACTTGTTTCCGCTGCCCCCAAAGTGGCCAAAAAAATCAGTTCTTGCAGGTTTAAGGTGAGCCAACTATAGCACTTGGTTAAGGTAAACTGTTTTAAGGGAGATGTTTCCCGTTTACGGTTGACACTAAACCTGGAACAAATTTGCTAAGAAATATTTGTGCTACTTCTATTGCATCTGAACTACAACATAATCAGGGTTTGATACAGGACAATACAGAGACCGCTCAAAACAGTACACCTTGTACACTGCATAAAGCTTGGCCCTTCTGTCACAATCCTGTTTTATACAAATGTATTGTGTAATGCGCATGAGGGACCATAAAAAGCTAAAAGATATATGTTGAAGAATAAAATGCAAAAAGAAAAAAAAACTATTGATCTTAGTGCTAAGAGTCTTTTTTGAAGACAGAGTCCAGATCAATTTTAATGACGACTGTGATTGGGTCACACCTACTCTCAGTCATAAAAGTACTGATTCACACCTTACAAGTAAGACACAATGCTAAATCAGGTTTAGTTTCCTTAATTACTTTCCAACTTGCTTTTTTAAGTGCCCTCTAAATACTACATCCAAACTGACAAAAAGAATAAAGGTAATAAGAATTTGAGCCAGTCGCTAAAAGGGAGTTGTTTGAGATCATTTCAAATCATGTCGGAGGAACTTTGCACCAGGAAACACCACTATATCAAGAGTAGCCTCCTTGTTGAAATTTCACCTTTAGCCATCGGGCAGAAACACTGTGTATTGACATAACTTCAGAACAGATAAGCAGCTACTGTTTTATACTGTATTTCCTTATTAGTATTATATGTGCATGCTGTTTGTTGCCTCTCCCATCAATATGAGGTGTGGGTAACATGCGTGGCATGAGTCCAAGTCTCTATAGCAGCAAAGCTGGGAGAGAAATCGGAATATTGACTCTCTATAATTTACATTAGGGAGTTTCGTGCCAACCATGATTGCATGCTAAACACCGATAAATAAATAAAGATGTCAGCAAACAAATACAATGCATGACCAGTCAGAGTGACAGCACAGTCATGGCAGATAGTCTGTGGGGATATAGCTGAAACACATGCTGTGAGTTGTGTGCACATATATCTTCTATTGGCAGCTGTCAGAACAATCATCTGACCTGATTTCACTGTTATTAGATGCATTTTGTGCACTTGAAAAAGCAGATGAAAGTCCTCGAGTCTTTTCATGGGAGGTTTGTAGAGATGCAATTTCATCTACCCTGGCATAACAGTATCAGAAACAACAGATCTCAACTGCATGATGGTCGTCGTGTAATTGGAATGAGTGGACTGTACTCGCGGAAGAGAGCTTGATTGACATTCCAGGGATTGCATCTTGACAAGTCAATCAATGTAGCTCCCCACCACATACCGGCGTTTTCCATTTATTCAGTAGCCTCCCTGTCACTTAAATTCACCACATATGAAATGCTGCATAGGTTTACGATACTGTGCATAATTTGAAAAGACAGAGGCAGTATAGTTCTAGTTCATATATTTTGCACCGGTGTGCCTTAAAGTGAGAGCAACAGTTATTTGCTCCAAGCACATTAGCAGTCCTCTTCTCCTTTTTATTATTAGCCCTCATCACACCTCCTGTGTTGTGATCAGTTTACTTTTAGCCATCTGGAACCTGAGTTTGCAAGAGGCTACAAAGACCAGTATAGGGTTTTTATTGCAGGGAGTATAAAGAGGAGCACCAGTGAAAGTTTATTCTTTATATTAGGAAACAAAACCAGTCTACAGCCACACTATCAGCTTTGTGAGGCTGTACTTAGGCACAATGGAGCTAAATGTTAACTATCATGCTCCCACTGGCAATGCTAAGATGCTGATGTTTAGCAGATATAATGTTTCGTGCACATTTGCTAATTAGTGCTAAACACTAAGTACAGCTGAGGCTGCTGGGAATGTCATTAGTTTTGCAGGAATAGGGTCATAAACTAAAGTATTTGGCAAATTATAATTTGGGCCTGTTAACGGCACTAGATGGAAAGGTAAGGGATCACCAGAGTTGTTACACTTTATCCTGTGAGGAACATGGATATCTGTACCAAATTCTATGGCAATCCATCCAATAGTTGTGGAGATATTTAAGTCTGGACCAAAGTGGTGGACCGACCAACAGACAGACCGACATTGCCATCCATAGAGCCACGCTGCTAGTGGGGCTAAAAAGGTAATAAAACTATATACAGGGGCTGAACAAAATACCAAAAGTATAAATGCTGGGCAAACACTGCACAGATCAAGCTGATTTTAGCCCTGAACTGGTCTCCCTCGACTTATTTTAGAATTGGGACAAAATCCTAATAAATGTCATTTGATGTTTAGTTTGAGGGGGTTTGTGACGAATTGTCTGAACAATCAACGACAATGGATTGGGCAAGACAGAAAAGTTTGGTCGGCTGTCCTGCAGTTTGAGCAGTTTCCATTCAAAGTAGAATTGCATCCTTTCCCTTTTTTGTCAACTTGTCTGAGGGCAGGGCCATCTTGTTTGAATAAAGACTTACTGGATTATTGTCAATTAACAAAACCAATCCGAGATTGCATGTTTACGCTCAGTGTGAAAAATGTAGTGTGAGTTAACTTAACATCCAAAAATAACCAAACTGTACAGTATCTGACAAGTAACTGGTACAGTAACTGTACAATCTGACTATACGCTGTAACACAGTCTAACATAACACCACCACAGTTAAATCATTATCTTTCCAATTAGCTTTAGCAAAAATGTAACAGTATAATCCTCACGAAGGTTGGATTAATTGGAGGGCTATTTTTAGGTATTCCTGTTATTGTGTCTAAAGCCTGTACATGTCTAGTAGATCAGAATACCCCATTTAACTCTGGTCTGCTAAATGTATTTAAGCATAAGTTGGTAAACTGATACCACTTTATTCATACTCTGCTGCAGCTTAGCCATACAACTCATCTCAAACAAGGGAAGGCAGATTTCCCTGACTAAACGTTCCTCTAAACTAGTGAAGTATGGCATGAGGGATTCATACTGCAACCTCCAAGGTCTTTCCCTCCAGCATCAAAATCACACACTTGTAGCTGCTGGATTTTTCATAAAGGACACTGCCATTGTGACTCCTCTATCCTCGACCCATTTAGTGTGTTCATGAGTTATTTACTGACAAAGTCAACTCCTTTGAAGCTTACTCTCCCCAGGCATTCACACACACACAGAATACCCTGATACACATATGCCTTCTTTTTAGAGCCACAAAAATAGAATTGGTATTTACTTATTGATAAATGAAAGCTTACATACTTGTGTCAGTTGGAGCAGACACATTGACATTACATTTCATGGACATGGGTTTTATCTGTGGAATTGTGGTGTCTAATTGATTGTATGTAGTTTGAGAGAATTTGATTTGATCTCAGTTTTACAGTGATTTATATGCACCTTGTAAATTCAACCACTGTTGCAGCTAAGGGTTTTAGAAAAGTTATACTCGAAAAGGTATACTCGATGTACAAAATGTTAAGTGCCTCCTCATGAAATTGAGTTACATCCTCTTTTACCAAATCCATACCATAATTGCACAATCCATACCTCAATGCTTTAAAAGCTTAAAAAATGGAAAATAAAAGCCATGGAGAAGCCAATACTTGTAATCGTATACTGAGACACCACAAACACACAGTAGTCCTGGCCAACAGAAACCACAATTCAAAATCAATGTGCAAAGTATATTAAACTTCCCAAGAAATATGAAAGACCATTTTAATCTACAAACTCTGTTATACTTCTTAAGAGTCCTGGATCACAACATGATGACATGATGTAATGAGATGGTCGTGCTTGTATGTTGCGCTGCAGCCTGAACGGATACTTTGATTTCATGCAAACAAAATCACTAAATCCAGCTTCACTCAAGTAAGTGCTTGCATAGGCAACAACAGTTTTAACACGCACAGTGTCACCTGGGGGTTATCCTCTCTTGCTCCAAACAAAAGCCCTTTCAGGGCTAGGCGATATATCAAATTAATTAGATTAATTAGAATTTTTGTTTTTGCACATTGTCTAAATCGGTATCGGTAAAATAGAGTTATTGCAACATGCAGGTTAAACTCTGTCAAAAGGTAACATAGATAATAGCCACCTACATTAGCTGCAACAGAATAGCAATATATACGGATACGGGACTGTCGTAACTCCAGGTGTCTAGCTGGTTCTGGCTGTCTCGTAGTGAATCGAACGGTTGCATCTGTGAGAGGGACAGACTGAAAAAAGACTACACACTACTCTGAGCTGTCGGTTTGTGTTTGTTAACAAGATATTATGTCTGGTTGTGAGAGGTGAAGCCACGTGGGTCAACTTAACAATGTGTTGTTTCTATTCTGTTCAGTCTGTCTCTACCACAGACTATGGTATGGTCCCTACTGGGTAGCCAAAGCTGCAGCTGTCTGCAGATATCAGGCTGATGTCAAGAAACACAAACAGCAGGAGCAGATGAATTAGTTCTTCTTTTTTTTTTTGCTCTGTGCATAAACTGATTATTGAACTTGATGTCCGTGCTCTACTTAGTTGAGGCATTAGTTACTCACATTCTATATCTGTAAAAACATACATTTTTGAATATGCATAACGCTCACATGTCTTGCACACGAAACAAGTTTCACTCTTGCTAGATTTTGCAGGAAAGAATTTTTTATCAAAATTCGGCATCATCACAGAGCTTGAAAAGAATCATGATTTTACTTTTTAGCCGTTTCACCCAGCCCTAACGTCTTGTAACATTCCGTCACATGACCGCTCAACCAGCTGAATAGGTCAGTTACCCATTCAAACTTTTTGCTAACTTGCTGGCTTACCACGGATCACAGGAAAGCTTGTTTCCTTCATTACTGTACATGATCAGCCTACATCTAACGACTGGTGTGACATGGATGCGCACCAGCTGAGGTAAAACTCTCATGATTTTGTTCCGACGTTGGAAATTTGTCTGCGACAGTAAAATTTCTTGAAAAGTCGTTTGTTGTAAAGCCAGAAAAATATCCTATCCCCCACTGATTCAGCACCATGGACAGGGCCAGCAGTCACTGAACTAACAACTGCAGGGAGAGTCAGCGCAATGGGCCTTCGGAGCAATGGACGTTTGTTTCGGGATAACGGGCTGACGGACAAATGGGCTTTCGATCCAATGGCACGTTTTTCAGACTATCAGGGTTTCGGAATAATGGCATGGCACCATGTTTGCAGGGGCCAATAACTCAATAACTCTGTATCCCTCCAACATGGCCATTATTTTATTTTTAATATTGGGACACCCTGTCATGCATTATTACTGCCTTCTTCTAACTATGCTCTTTCTCTATAACCACATCTCATTTCTAATTATGCATTTAATAAGAGGGATAAGTAGGGGAGTAATAGCCTTTAACTTGGATTCACCTCACCACATACCTACTGAAAAGAGTGTATAGGCAGCTTCCTGGTCGGGCATCATTACTGCTATACATTCACCTCAGTGTAAAACATCCACATTTTGGGTACTTGTAATTTGGCACTCCACATGTAGCTCCAAGCTAGAGTGTTTGTTTATTCAAAGCTCTGTCAGGGTTCCCACTGGCAACCTCAGAGCATCACTGTCTCTTTGCATCAAGCTCAAAGGGGACTGGAGGCACCGTGGGACATGCAGCAGAATGTTTATGTCAGTGCCTTAAAGTAATCCATGCAGCTTAGTTAGCATGCTCGCTGCCTCACTGCACTGAAAAATCCTCCAAGCCACACAGTTAATCAGTATGAATTGTGTCAGTGACAATAACTTGACCCTTTCCTATCTTCCCTTTCATTATATCTTTATCTTCCTTCCAATCATAACCCACTCACAAAGATTTATTGTGTCAGATTATATCTTTAATATTTTTAAATAGACATTGTGCTAATGTTTGAATGGTACATTTAAACTCTAGCTGAAAGTTATTACCAGTAGCATCAGTAGACATTTCATATTTTTCTTTGGTTTTCCTTAATTGGTAGAGTTCCAAGGTTTGACTCAAAAATCCAGTTTCATTCTATTGAAAGTGCTGATAAATAGCCATTTGATCTATAATTCAGCACTTTAAAGCAGCTGAGTGAACATTTAGCCAAATTAGATTCAGGTATCACCACTGAATAATTATTGAATGAAAGCTGCAAGGCAACAGGTACCTCATTCACACATTTAATGACTGGTGATGTTTGTCGAAGCCAAATGTTTGTTGTTGGGGTGTCGAAGGGAAAAGCTCACTAAACCTCTGATATCTCTCAGTTTGTTAATAGTCTGGAGGATATTGCATCTATCTGGCTGCTAATAGGTTTGATAACAAATTTAAAGGTACTGTGGATTAATTGCATTCATCTGAATACAACTCTCATTAAATTTCAAGTATAAATGGGGTTTTGAAGCTTAACTTTATTGGTGAAAATAACATAATGATTTAAGGTTGACAATAGACAGAGCAGTATGTCACAATATCATCTCCCCATTTAGTGTATTCAGTGCTGCAGCTCTCTCTCAGTGTCTGCCAGTGGTTTTATATTTTTAGCCCATTTGCAGCAAATCAAATATAAAATGGCGTCACAGCTAACCATTTTATAAACCATCCCACTGTGTTTGAGAATTTGGATGTGTTTTTCCAACCATTCCAGCCATTGATTTAGATTAATTTCTGTACAAAAATCATAAAGTCCCACTGCAGTTTGATCTGCCTTACCATACAATGATAATGCAACTTTAACAAAAATGAATGCAGACTTCATGTTCACTGTGATGGATGACTTAATTAGTTCAGATTTAAAGCTGCATTAACAGATGTTTTGGTCACTTGGGGCCAGCAACAAACTGTAAACACAAGTCAGCAAAGGTTAAATCCTTTGCAGTATTTATATCTGGACAGCAAAATAATACACAGCTGTGAGACTACATGAAGACAGTGTTAAAATACTATTGGTATTTGTTTCTAGATGGGGAAGACCTGTGGACTTGTTCGGAAAGACATCTAAATGCTGTTTTAAGCTCAAGATAAGTAGGTTTCTGAGAGAGGTAACAGAATGCAATGTTAAAACATAGGCCTCCCCCTTTTTAATACTGTTTTTGTCTGACATTTCAGTCACATCTAGTCATCACCACCTTGCAGAAGAGAAAATTGCCTCAGTCTTGCTGCCCGACTGCCCAGAATCCTGGAAGGATTTTATACAATTGTACATTCTAAACATGAGTCTATTTTGTCGTCCCAGGGGTATCATGACCCCTCATGGCCAATTTAAAAGAGGCACTTCTTTTGCGAGAACAGCGGCCAAAAGGTCCATGCTAATTTCAGCTCTGAGTGAGCGAATGCTGATGACACACTGTATTTATTCCAAACCTCTCTGCCCTATTGGCCTCCTTATCAATATGCAAATAAGGGTGGGGGATTGTGGATGTTGACGGGGTGCCCAGTAAACATTTAAATTACAGAAGCATGAAGGCATAATCAGACCTAAATTATGATGGAAGTGTGGGTATGCTGGGTAGGGGTGGAAATTGCAGTCACACATTCCTCTTTGTGATCCACAAAATCAATTGTATGAATTTGGTGTAAGGGCAGCTTCGACACTGACAAAGTAAGGTAATTAAGTGTTTTCCTTGTCAGTTGATTTTGTGCAGATTTTGACTGTGACAGGATGTAGGAAACAAGTAGAAATAGACTGACATCTTGCACTGCAAGCAGATTAGCATTTCAATACAATTTGACTGTACTGGATTTCGACAAGGGAGACCAGTTCTGACATGTGACCTGTAAATGTGCTACCTTTTTCTTCTTTTTTTTATTCCTTCTCTCTGACTCTCTCTCACTGTTGGTATCTCTCCAAGACCAATTGGGATATTATGCCAGGAGTCAGCAGAAAGAGAAAAAACAATTTAACCGAGTAAATGTATATAATTGAAATGAATGTTGAACGTTTAGCAATTGTACAGAACTACATCAATGCATCCCCAGTAGCAGCTTGTAGATACAATTATGGCACAGAAGACAGCTCCTCAATACATTCCTTAGGCAAAATGGCAAACCCGGCTAATTAGGCTGAATAAACCGCAAACAGCCATTCCCAAAGGGCAACCACATTATACATCACTAATTACAGTCCCGCTATATATGCTTGCAGTGTGAAAGCACAAGATGACAAGTTCTCAAACAACGCTTTTATTATGCAATAATAAAACATCCACTGGTTCCTAACCTCTTACATGGATCACAGGGTGACTTTGTTGGCATGAGAGGTAAATGACATAAAAGGAAGACAACGTTTACAATTCAGTCAGGAGAGACTTCATTATGAGTGAACAAATATTTATTGACATGTGCATAATACAGATCTGGATGTGATGAGGAGTGGACTTCTGATGAGCAAGAGAGAGAGAGAGGGATGTGAATGAATGAGGCATAAAGGTTGGCGTACCTGATTGAACTTACACTGAGCATCCTATGGTGCAAGGTGAATTAACTAGGGATTAAACCTTACATTATCAGAATAATATTGTTGATCATTAATCAGCGTTAAGAACCAGACTAGTACAGTTTTTGTGCAGTTTCAGCTAAGTAAATAAGTCATCATTCACAGGACAGACAGAACCACACTGTTCTATCTCTAAACTACTTTACCAGCCTTCCTGGCACTCAGTGTAATTGTGACAAATGGCACCCATTTTGGAGTTAAGGACGCTTATACAAATTTCAGTTGCTTAGAGACCCAGGTCTGTCACAGACTGTACCTCCTTGAGAAAAAAAAGTAATGCTAGAAAAAAGTTTAAAGCTGCTGTTTTAAAAAGAAGATCATCATGCCATGTCTCTAGAGGTCTTGCTGAGATTGAAATCTGTTATTTCACTTTGTGCTCCAAAGGTGCTCCACAGACCCCAGACCTGGAGACAACTTTTTTATGCTGAAGACTGTGTTGAAAAGAATTGAATCCTGACTGTGGTCACTAAGGTCAGCTACACCAGTCTCTGGCTTCTTGTGTGTGTGTGTGTGTGTGTGTGTGTGTGTGTGTGTGTGTGTGTGTGTGTGTGTGTGTGTGTGTGTGTGTGTGTGTGTGTGTGTGTGTGTGTGTGTGTGTGTGTGTGTGTGTGTTGATGCTGCACACATATCGAACCCTGGCACCGACCTCAGCGCAGCGGTGTAGCTGAGGAGGCACCTGATTTGAGATAAGTCTTAGCACACAACAATATTCTGATAATCAATCTACTTGATGATAATTTCTGTATTCTAATACACATACAGTATGTGTAGTTGAAACATGATGCAAAGTTAAAGATGTGCTATACAGTAGTAGATGTTATGATTTGGCTGTGTATAGATTAAGGAGTGAATCTGTAGAAAGAATAATAATGAGCTGGCAGTGTGGTTGAGAAATTGACATTTGTATAAAAGAGAATGTGTGTGAGAAGGAAGAAATGCAAGAAATACTGTAATGAGTAAGTAAAGAGAGGTCTGCACATAGCTAGTGAGACAGAGCAGCAGTTTTTACTGAGTATTATATTCATGTATAGCTTTTTTGTATTACGTAAAGTATTACGTACTGCCCAGGATGTAGCAGGATCTAGATATGGCTAATATCTAATAAACTTTGGTCCAAAGTGAAATATGTTAACAAATATTGTATAGATTGTCATGAAACTTTCTACAGGCATTCATAATTGACTCCACAAAGGATGAATCCTAATGACTTTGGTGATCCCCTGATTTTTTTTGTCTAGCACCATCATCAGATCAAAATTTGGTTTATTACCAAATAGCTGCAAAACTAAAGACGCTCCATCATCCTCGGCTGTACAGTGCTTTGCGTTTAGTGCTAATTAGCAAATGTTAGCATGCTATCATGATAAGAGCATGTTGCTGTGCTGATGTTAGCATTTAGCTCAAAGCACTGCTGTGCCTAAGTACAGCCTCACTAGCTTGGCTGTAGACTCTTAGTTTTGTTTTATCCACACATCAACAAAATGTTAATATTATATAATTTTCTTGATTTATAAGGAAAATTCACATTAATCAACATAGATGATGTTCTAAAACCAATGAAGTTAAGAAATACAAACATGGGACAATAAGACACCAAATTCACTTACTGTCATATTAATCTGCACAATGCTCCCTGCAACACTTACTGAAGATATGTCTGTATTGATGCTCATACTGAACATATCTACAAAATGTTAATGGCTTCATTTGATTTCCTTACAAATTCAGCTTGTGACATGATTAAGGACGGTATTTACAGTATGGTTATAATTAGACAACTAAAAGCACGTAAGGACTTATGTTATGGAAAGGTTGTGGTCATGGCCATTACGGTATAGTTAATAATGATTAAGTTTAGGCAACTAAACCTTTTGGTTAAAGTTAGAAAAAGACAGTAGTCTCGGCAGTGGGTCCCTGACCGCTACACCCTTTCTCTGTGCTATAAAAAAAACTACTTCCTGTATTGGAGTTAAATGTTGCCAGTGAACCGAAATCACATTTTCAAATTAGCAGCATATATGAATGTCATTTGTGGGAGTAGGAAATGGTGCATCCAAGCAGGGAGGGCCCTTGAAAATAGACAGTTAGTGAGCTGGAAAAACCTCCTCCAATGCCAGCATTCAGATGCTAAGCCTGTTCTGTTTTATTTGCCATATTAGTACTAAAGTACAGGCAAAAATATTAAAGATGAAACCCCAGTACAATACATACATTTCCACATGTGAACGTGTAAATATATAACTTATATAACTTTCTAATCCTGTGACTAGCATGTCTTGTGTAATTTCCTTAGACCATAGTAAGAAATAATTCAGGGTTTAGACATCAAGCTTTGTCATATTAAACGTACAATAGATAGCTTAAGACGATGATTTTTCCTGTCATGGTCCCTGAGGCCCGGCACTCACACAGCATCTATCCAGGGCACAAAGTAAAATGACTCTGGTCTACACAGAGGTCACTGATGCATTCACGAATGAGACAACTCCTGGACTGATAAGAATTAATTGTCAGTATTAAGAGAAATTAAGTGTTTCCAGTCTTTTACGATGAACACGAGCTGTCAGTCGTCTGTCATTCACTGGATGAATCCAGATGGAACTAATAGTTATGACGCACTGAAAGCTTCTGCCCGAGTCCAGTCATTGTTAAAGTGGTTAATCAGAACAGAGTCTGAGCTTCTGTGGGAGAAAGGCAGGTGGTGAAGCTGAAAAGCGCAGATGAGGATTTTTGTGATGAATAGTTATATGAGAAAGAGATGAGAAAGTTTGCAAACAGCCTAACAATCATCTCTGCAGAGGCAAGTTATATGTATCGACTCAGTGCGAAACACAGGCAGACAAAAGGGGTATCAGTCATTATTACCCAAACATTCATAGCACACAAGCCTCTCTCAGGTCTGTCAACCTCAATCACGTCTCTCTAAATCAGGCAGCTCAGACCCATCCATTTATTCAGAATCAGGTCATCAACCACCCAGGATGAGTCCCTCTCTCTCTCTCTCTCTCTCTCTTTTCCCTCTCGTCTCACTGTGGACAGGTGGGTGTGCAGGTGTGTCCATTGATCCAAAATGACAGGTGGCCTCTGAGCCCGTTGCCTGGAGACAGTGGCTTGGCAGGCTTGACAGGGAAGGCCAGCTGTACCTCAGGCAGACAAGGGACAGGCCAGACCTAGTGCCCAGGAGCTGTAACTGAGGCGAGGTCATCATCAGCAATGTATCGTATAATTATTTGTTTATGGGAAAAGGAATCCTGCAGTGCCTCGCATTCATCATGTGTGCCTTTACTTGTCAATAGACAATAGACGTTCAGCTGAGAGGAAAGGCGAGGAGTGAGAGAAAGGGTAGACACTGATCAAAGGTCTCAGACGTGAAGTGAAATCCAGGACACTGCTGGCATAAGGTACTGTATGTGGCTAAAATCAGCTGATCCATTAGAAAGCCTGTAATTCATATATCACAATCCACATTCAAAACCCCTTTACATGGTCAAAACAAAAACAAAAAGGTAAAGGGGCCTTAGGGGGCTTTAGGGATGTACCCTGCTTTTATGTGCATATTTCCTTTTTGCCTATAACAGTGTTTTTGTTATTCCTGCCTCAGGGTAGATGAAGTGACATCACATAAGGTATTTCCAGCTCTGTTTTGTTGTTGTTGTTGAGATATATTAGTCTGGACCAAAGTCGAGGACCAACCAACCAACCAACATTCCCTAGAGCCATGCCGCTAGTATAGCCAGGCAGTCATGTCAGTTTGTATAAGAAAAACAAGGGTTAAACATACCTCCACAACCACAAGGGGCAAACACATCAGCCATTGGCATTGATTTCAATCAACTGAGCGAGTGAGTAACCACAGTCTCACCACCAGGGCTAAGAAGCCATTATGAAAAAGAACTGTAGTCCTACAATGCATACTCAAATTGAACCAGACAATCATGTGCAAAATTATGATATTATATATCTAAACTGCTGTATTTAAATTTATTCTCCCAGTATATCAGCTAACACCCCTTCAATGTAACAATGTTCAACACACGTATATGCCTATATGGGTGTGTGTATGATCATGCTTGTACACTCACATACACTGATAGACCCACCTTCCATCTGGTCTGCTATGTGAATGGCCAAAGTCCAGACGTAGTTCAGGTTTGCCAGCTGTGAGCACCTTCAAGTGGCACGAGGAGCACCATCTGTACCTGCTAATAGGGATGGGGTGGGAGGTAATGTAGTGCTAAATAATGGTGCTGAGCCACTTGGCACCACCCATCCCCCTAACCTCCCCACGCATCAAAGTGCAATCACTTTTTCAAAGCACCAATAATGTGGGCTCATCATCTGACAGGTCTCACTGTGTTTACCAGCTGTGACAGATGCTGACAAGGACATAGTGATGTTTTTATCAACACCAGGGTCACTATTGTCTGCAAGAGTGGATGCATGCTCTAAATCCTGACGCTGAGGTTCTAATAATTGTGCTGTGGGTCATTAAGGGTAGTCCGGCAGCCTGTCCAGGGTGTATTCTGCCTCATACCGCAGTGCATGCTGGGATAGGTTTTAGCCCCCTGGTACCCTGAACAGGGTAAGCAGAATATGAATGAATGGATAGATGTTTTATACAGACTACAATGTATGCAAATCAAAACTAGGCAAATTAAATTGTGTTTCCAGTCATTTCATAATTGAGCAGTGTCACTCAATTCAAGTAGTTACGGTAATCCTTAACACACTCCACTGTTTCTCCAAAGGATTTGTCTCAGTGGGGAGGCAAAGCCCGTAAAACAGCATTAAGAATTATTTACACAAACTTGGTAAATGTCCTCATGCAGCCAAA
This sequence comes from Macquaria australasica, assembly GCA_005408345.1. Lineage (NCBI taxonomy): Eukaryota > Metazoa > Chordata > Actinopteri > Centrarchiformes > Percichthyidae > Macquaria > Macquaria australasica. The sequence continues at coordinate 707,826 of SEMN01000205.1, read as the reverse complement.
TAATGTTATGTTCTTCTTCTGCCAGTAGTCAGCATTTATGGTTGGAAATGAGCGCCCTCAAAATACAGTTAGACAACAGTGTTTACATTTGGATATATTTTTATAATCCAGTTTTCACCTGTGCTCCACCTGTTTTGTTAAGATTCAAATTAAACACAAATACAGTATGTGTTTCCCCAGTTAAACAGCATATTCTGGTTTCAGAAACCTGTGTCTTAGTGGCTTAGGTGTTGAGGACAATCAGAAACCTGGAAACTGTTAGAATTATTATAGAATTGTTAATAGAATTATTAAGAATATAGTCTAGTACATTGAAATGAAAAAGATGAAAAGCCAACATTTTCAACTTGTTAGCTTATTTTCCATAATTTCAAAAAGTCAAACACCCAAAAATATTTTTATTTTTGTATTGAATAAGAAAAAAAATATGATGCTATTTTCAATAAGTGTTACTAACATTCACATCTGCGATACTATTAATGATTTGTAGATGGGAGGAGTGTTAATGATTTACCTCTACTCATCAAATCTGTCACAAAATGCTTGATAGACCAAACAAACAACATCTAATACGAATCTGCTTCCACAACATAAAGGCTCATGGCCAGAAACCAACAAGTCCTCTAAATTAAATTAAATTTGTAACTGCCCTTTAGAGTGACACATAGAAACGTTTTCTGATCTGATGCCTCCATCAGATCAGAAAACAGTCAAGGACGATGTCATTTGTCTTTGCCTTCCAAAA
>SEMN01002048.1:0-16567 GCA_005408345.1 Macquaria australasica | reverse complement strand
GTCAAGGAGGCCATACGTTTCACAATATCCATTAAATGTGAACGCAGCTTTTAGGGGCTTTTGCCTTTCACACAGAACTCCGCTCAAAAACGTATTAAACGCTACTCTAATCACCAAAAGACGAGAATATCAAACATTTAATTCAGTCTTAGGAGACTCTTCATGTCGGCATTGATACCATCGACTTAGCAACGCTTTCTTCTGTAAAATGTCGAGTTTTCACAGTCTTTAAACAGCAGAAGTGGTGGTTATTATATTATTATTATTATTATTATATTTTGGCGCACAACGTCACATGCTGAAAGGTTTAATAAAACTATTAATTACCCTTTAAGTGTTGAATGAGGGACGAGTTTCTCCATTTCTCGCTGGCGACAACATGTCCGTAAGGAGGAACCGCATTCAGCACATTTATATACGTATATATACACATATATACGTATACGTATATACACAGACACACACACACACACACACACACACATATATAAAAAGCAGATGTGACAGAGACTTAAATCAGATTTGTTCATTTCCGCCTTCTGTACGAGATCTGTTCAGTTCTTTTGTCAACAACAACAGTAAAGCTACAAGAACCCCAAACAGTAATTGTGTCCTTTGGGGTAACTCATTCTATATTCTCTTCTATATTCTACATGTGATGTGAAAGGGTTAAAAAGTTAAGTTTAACATTGAACTGTTGTTGGGATTGTTGTGGGCTTGAAGAGAGACTGTAAAGGAGTGTTGTAACCCACTGATCCACAGATACAGTACGTTCTTGCATGTGTTGGATTGACCTCTTTTGTGTTCTGACTGTCAGAGCATGCTATAGACTCCAACATAAGAGAAATCTAAATACAGTTAAAAGTAAAAAGTCTCCAGTAACCACACTGTGTCCTTAGAAGCCTTCGGTACTTTGCTCCAGCTGAAATTCACCTTGTGCCAAAAGTATGTCAGGAATTAGATCAAACCTGAAAGTCAACAAAACCTCACCTGCAGAGCAGAAAGAGGTGGAGCAACACTGGAAAAGCACGACAGTTTTAATGTCACATTCCTCAAATGAAACTAAAGATTCGTCTGAGCGACGGCAGTCCTGCAGTCGAGACGAGTCTCTGTTTCTCTTGAAAGAAAAAGTTGACTTAATCAGGCCTTTTTCAACAACACAGCAGAGTCTCTGCCAAACACTGGTGAGTACAGCTGATCACATTTACTGTCTTTCAACAAACAACATTAACACAAAACTTCAGCTCTGCTCAGACAGGATGTTCTCTGATATTCCAGTTAAACTAGCTTTATATTATTATGACTAATCAAGAATTTCGTACTTACTTTTTAGCTTTTTCATACCATCACTTTGTGTCCTCAGAGTGTAGATATGTCTGCTGCCAGCTGTCTGCTGACTGAAGATCAGTTTCTGTGCTCCATCTGTCTGGATGTGTTCACTGATCCAGTCAGCACACCATGTGGACACAACTTCTGTAAAACCTGCATCACTGAACACTGGAACATTAATGTCCCGTGTCAGTGTCCCAACTGTAAGAAGGTTTTCAACACAAGACCTGAGCTGCAGGTCAATACTTTCATCTCTGAGATGGCTGCTCAGTTCAGACAGTCGGCTCAACAGAGAGCCAGCAGCAGCAGCTCACAGCAACAAGGTGCCAAACCAGGAGAAGTTCCCTGTGACGTCTGCACCGGAACCAAACTGAAGGCCCTGAAGTCCTGCCTGGTGTGTCTGGCCTCCTACTGTGAGACTCACCTGGAGCCTCATCTGACAATGTCAGGCCTGAAAAGACATCAGCTGATCGACCCTGTGGAGAACCTGGAAGGCAGGATGTGTACGAAGCACGATAAACTGCTGGAGCTGTTCTGCAAGACCGACCAGATGTGTGTCTGCATGCTCTGCACTGTTTTAGACCACAAGACACATGATGTTGTTCCTCTGGAAGAAGAATATGAAGGAAAGAAGGCCGAGCTGGGGAAGACAGAGGCTGAAACTCAGCAGATGATCCAGAAGAGACGACTGAAGATTCAGGAGATCAAACGCTCAGTGGAGCTCAGTAAGGAAGGTGCAGACAGAGAGATAGCAGGTGGTGTTCAGGTCTTCACCGCTCTGAAGGAGTCTGTTGAGAGAAGCCAGGCCGAGCTCATCGACACCATCAGAGAGAAGCAGAGAAAGACAGAGAAACAGGCTGAAGGCTTCATCAGAGACCTGGAACAGGAAATCTCTGAGCTGAAGAAGAGAAGCACTGAGGTGGAGCAGCTGTCACGCTCTGAAGACCATCTCCACCTCCTCCAAAGCTTCCCGTCCCTGAACACTGCTCCACCCACCAAGGACTGGACAGAAGTCAGCGTCCGTCCACCTTCATATGAGGGGACAGTGAGGAGAGCTGTGAATCAGCTGGAGGAGACGCTCAGTAACCAGATGAAGAAGCTGCTCGCTGAGGCCGAGCTGAAGAGGGTCCAGCAGTATGCAGTGGATGTGACACTCGATCCTGATACAGCACAGCCCTGGCTCATCCTGTCTGATGACGGAAAACAAGTTAAACATGGTGATGTAAGGAAGAATCTCCCAGACAATCCAGAGAGATTTGACAGTTGTCCCTGTGTCTTAGCAAAGCAGAGTTTCTCTTCAGGCAGATTTTATTTCGAGGTTCAGGTTAAAGGGAAGACTGCGTGGGATTTAGGAGTGGCCAGAGAGTCGATCAACAGGAAGGGACACATCACACTGAGTCCTCAGAATGGTTACTGGACGATATGTTTGAGGAATGAAAATGAGTACAAAGCTCTTGCTGGCCCTGATGTTTGTCTCTCTCTGAAGTCTCAGCCTGAGAAGGTGGGGGTGTTTGTGGATTATGAGGAGGGTCTGGTCTCCTTTTATGATGTAGATGCTGCAGCTCTTATCTACTCCTTTACTGGCTGCTCCTTCACTGAGAAACTCTACCCATACTTCAGTCCTGGTCTTAACTATGGTGGTAAAAACTCTGCTCCTCTGACCATCTCTCCTGTCAATCACGCTACGTTACAGTGCTAAAACACACGTTCCTTTGTTACCAAGGCAACAACATGCACACCTGGGCAGGTAAATGTCCTGACTGAAGCAATCTGGAACATGTTGGTGACGGACACGAGACCCCTGTCCATGGTTGGCGATGAAGCTGCTACAAGCTGCAAAGTTCATTAAAAGTTGAATGGACTGTCGTCTTCATTGTCTTTATTTTTTAGTTAGCACACACCTTAAACACTTCAAGCTGGAAGCTGATGATGGTTATATAAGAGCAGCTGCATGCTGGTGCCATAAGCTGCAATTTACGTACGATCCGATTAGTCGACTAATCGCAAAAATAATCGGTGACTAGTCGATTATCAAAATAATCGTTTGTTTTTTCTGATTCAGATCAATGCATTTCTTTCTTTGATGTGTCACTTTGCTACTTACTACTACAACTCACCAATTTGATCACACTGATTGATTTGATCCAATGTGTCTAATTTATTCTAATAACTGCATTACCTGCCTTCAACACTGTTAAATCATCAGAAACAATGTTCTCAGAAATAAGAAGCATTTGCACGTTCCTTAAATGTCTGGCTGCCAAATTCAAACCTTTTTATTGTCTGATCATTGTTTCTATAAGAAGTGCTGCATACTGGCACAAATTACTGAAGAGCCTTTTTAGAAATGAGACAAAAGTGATTTAAATAAACAAAATCAAAATAAAGTTTGGATTGTGTCTGATTAAGTTATTTTGTTGATTGATATCAAAGCTGAAAACCAGCTGATGGTGTTTCTGATGAATCATGTGATTAAAAACACCATCAGCTGTTCTCAGACGTGACTCGAGCTGACGAGCTCCAACACCCCGTCACATCTGAGATAGTTGGTGGTGTGAGATAATGTAGTGTTATTTAAGCTTTGAGTTGTGTTTGAGCAGCTGATATGAAACTAAACCGGTGCTACTAGTTTGTAGAGAACAGGTGACACCTGAGGACGCCCTCTAGTGGAGCTGATAACAAACTGCAGCTGTGGCCATATGAGGACATGCTCCACAGTTTATATTATTTATACTAGAATATTTTTTCAGACGGTTAAAGAGTCTTTGAGGAATCTGGAAATTCAGAACAGTGGTAATTGTTGTTAAATGACCATTTGGGTTTTAAAAATCACAGGTATTTGTTTTTTGGAAAATCAGATACTTTGAATTGATTGTGATGGTAACACACGAGAGGCACAAACTGGGACCGACATTAAACCATCAACTAAGCACAGCAATAAACAAACAGTATAATGATGACTAACGATCACAAAGTTAGAAATATGAACATTTAAGCAACACTGGAACTAAATAATGTCAGAAAAATGTCAGCGATGCAGCTAATGAGTGAAACAAACTGGCTGCAACACCAGGCTCCTAAACTGGGTCTGATAATTAGCTGCTGCATCACCACAATGAGCCACAAACAGTGAGCAGTGAACTGGTGCAATAAACTGCACATCAAACAGGAAATGTTCTTAACGGGTTCAACTTCAGCATTTACATTGTTTTCATGAACACAACAATAAACTAGTCCACACAGAAACTGTCCATTAACCATCCTCTCCTCTCCTGTTGCTGCACTGACTGACTGAGAAAGCAACTCCCATTTTAGTCCACCAGGTGTCGCTGCCGGCCTTTCCAACACATACAGCTGATCTATAACTAATATCTAACCAGCTCAGCTCGGACTCTCTGCACACTCTGACATGTTTTAACACACGTGACTCAGTTAGTAACAAAGAAATAAAGAGGACTTGAGACTTGACTTGAGCCTTGACAGCAAAACTATCCAAGTCTCAAGGTTTGACCTGGTAAAATCCTGGAACAATGAAAAATGAATAAGACAGCGACAGACAGGACTTGAATATTGAATTGTCTTCCGGTCCCGAGGGAGAGACGATGGCAGCTTAAGGTTCATCTTCCTTCCAAATCTCGAGCTTAAAATGTAAAAATAATGACCTAAACTGAAAATGATGAAAGAGATTCTGTTTAAATTCGAATAAGGGACGAATCTGCGTTCCGGTACAGTCACGGAGACGAAGATAAAAGCAAGAAGTAGAGCACCTAAAGTAAAGAGAAATGCTGAGAGGAATCACATCGGATTTCACAGAAGAACTCTGAGAATTCAGAGGGGAGTTCAGAGACTTTAGGGAGGAAACCAAACAGGAGTTGGCCGATCTAAAAGACCAAATCGGGCAACAGGAAAATGAACTCCAACGACTGAGTGACAGAAAGAGTGGACAACACAGAGGAACCAGAACTAATTCTGGTGGAGGGAATAAAAACACTGACAAGATCTGAAAGAGACTGAGAGGAGACTGGAAAACCTGGAAAACAAGTCAGGCCGAAACAACACCAGGATTTATAACATCAAGGAAAATAACGATCCGGTCAACATGATACAATCTGTGGAAACGCTGATCCATGAAGTCCAGGTATCCCGAAGGAAAAACTGAATGTAACAGCGGCGGCAAGAAGTCCAGAAGTCCGGAACAAACCCGCAGTATCATAGTGCGTTTCTTCACTTGGGAAACGAGGCAGCACGTGTTGAAAACGGCGTGGGGGAAGAGAGCGAGTCTACCTCGACCAGGACTAGACAACTAAATTACAAATCCGGCGAAATGGTTTCAGGAATATCCGGAAATATCTGAAGGACAAGGGGATTAGATCGCACATTAAAGACCCAGCAAAGCTTTGGGTGATGGAGGATAAAGGACAAACGATCCATGACACCTCACAGGCGGCTGAACGGGCTTATGGAGTCTCTTCACCGGACTCTGGAGCAGACGACCCGGGACTGGGAGGACGGACTACAGCGCCTGGGATGGAAAAACTCCAAAGATATGACTCTACAATTAAACTACATTCATCTCTTAATTCAAAAGAGGTAGACCACTCAACGATGACCTGTGTGAGGAAGAGTAACATCCTGCTGAAAAGACAGGAGAACCTGAGGGAAATGAAAAGGGGAAAAGTGACGAAAATGAGATGATTTCTTTTTTCATTGTAACTTAGATTACTGCTGCCCCGTTTGGTTATACTGATATTATTTTACATTTGTGTTTAATTTCTCTCTACCAGACGTAAGTAGGATAAGAGAGGATAAACACAGAAAGAAGAGGAATTTAAAGGAACGATTTGTGTTCTGTTTTTGTCTTCTTTTTCTCTGTTGTTTGTTATCATCTTGTCAGGTCTCACCAGTTAAATTATAATAGTCAATTTTCGGTATTATTTTCTCTTAAATTTCTCTCCTCCAACTCCTTTTCTCCACTACTCCTAACCCAAAGATTTTCTAAGCATGATAGGGAGTCGAAATTTAGTCTCAGTTGTAATTTTGGAAGAATTATGTAATTTTTGATATATGTGATAACTGGGATGAAAGAGGACGAGGGCTGGGAGAGGAAAACTTTCTGCTAATTATATTAAAAACTGAATGTTGAAAGGTTCTGTACCAGGTACTGGATCTTGGAACCCATGCAACAGACCTTGCATGGAAAACCAAACAAGCCACCAAGGAGAATGGTGGCACCTGTGGAGGTCTTCCCTTTATTTCCTCCTTTATCTTTATTACCACATCAGCTCAGGTATTTGCATCAACAGAGGGGCAGCTATTCTTATTCAAAAGCACATCCCATTTAAGGTAGAAAGAATGTAAAAGATAAAGAAGGGAGATATGTGTTGGTAATAGGAAATGTAGAGAATAAACCAGTGACACTCCTAAACATCTATAATCCACCTGGACAAGATCCAGATGTTATGGTGAAGATGTTGTCTATGCTGGTTACAGAGGCAAGAGGAACAATAATCATGGGAGGGGATTTTAATTTGGTCATGAACGCAAAAGACACACAAAGCAAAGGGAAACAAATCGGATAAAACCGCGGTAGTGTTGAAGAAGGCAGAAACAGAAACAGGTTTAGTAGATATTTGGAGAATCCTAAACCCACAAGAAAAAAGATACACATACTATTCTGAAGCACATAAGATATATTCACGACTAGATTCTTTTTTATCTTTAAGGATGACATAACAAGATAAGGAAATGTGGAACTGATACAATAAGTTTGGGAGATCATGCTCCAATAATATTAGCAATAGGATTGGGAATTGAAAAAGGGAAAACACTATGGAGATTAAATAATTCCTTACTTGGAGATACGGGATTTAGAGATAAAGTACAATAAGCTATAGGAAGCTACCTCCATAATAATGATAATGAAGAAGTAACACCTGTTGTATTATGGGAAGCAGCAAAAGCAATGATACGTGGAGAGATAATTTCATATGCAATCTGGAAAAAGAACAATGCACAAAAGGAAATAAATGTAATAAAAAGAGGTAGGAAGATTTCAAAGAGTGCATGAGAACACAGGAGATGAAAATATTAGAAAGGAATTTTAAAAAAGCAAAATTAACTACATACATTGTTAAGAAAATAATATATGACAACATAACTTACCAACTTATATACCACCAAAATATTTTAAGGAATGTGATAAAACCCTCAGAAAATTCACATGAGATGACAAAAAACCAAGAGTGAAATTAAAAAACTTACAGAAACTGAAACAGTGTGGAGGGTTGGCATTGCCAGATCTGAGTAGCTACTTTTCTGCCTCTCAGATTAAGCACATGATGATGTGGATGAGTGACACAGCAAATCCGAAATGGAAAGAAACTGAAATATAATCATTAGGTTCAATAATCTTCTGTGGAAGTAAGAAAGCATTCAGTAAAATAAACAACTACTGTGTTACCAGTACAGTTCAAACATGGAGGAGAATTTACATGGTAGCAAACATAAAGAAGATGAAATTATTTACTTGAAAGAAATCTCGGGGGATCCAGAATTTAAACCAAATGCATCAGATACAATCTTTAATACATGGGCTAAAAAAGGATTGGTGAGATTCTGGCAAATGTTCAGTGAATATGAGATGGCTCCCTTTGAAAAGATTTCTAAACAGTATAACATACCAAATAATCAGTTTTATAGATACTGGCAAATAAGAAGTTATCTAAAAAGTAAACAAATAAAAGACATACAGACTATTCAGCCCCTTCTGAAATATATCATGAACAATTACAGTGGAACATTCAAAAACACATTAGGCAATGTGCATAAAACCCTACAACGGAAAGAAGAAACAACAATCGGTACTATGAAGACAAACTGGGAAGAAGAGTTGGGAACACAAATAACAGACGAAGAATGGAAACAGATATTTAATGAAATCCACAAAACGACCAATTCCTTATTTTGGAGAGAATTTGCATGGAAAATACATCTGAGATACTTTTTGACCCCAGAAATAATTTCTAAATATAAAAAAAGATTAAGCTCTCAGTGCTGGAGAAACTGTGGGGAAAGTAATGCAAATTATTTATATATATTTTATTAATGCAAATCATTAAATACATACTGGTTAGAAGTTCTTAAGTTCACAGAAGAGGTTTTTACATATTATACTGGGAAAACCTCCAACTGGACTCAGTCAAGAAGGAAATGATTTATTCAGAATTCTGAGAATCACAGCATTGAAACAACTAACAAAAGGGTGGAAAAAAACCAAACCCCAGATTTAATAAAATGGAAAAATATGTTTCAAGCAGACAGACAACTATAGTGAATATCTGACCATTCCCTATATGTATATTTGCATGTATATGTGTAAGTTCCACGTATATCTGTATAGATATATGTGTAATTGTATTTAATGTACAGAAATGTGTGTAGTATTAAACTGTCATATCTCCCCTTTTATTTTATCCATTATTATATTTTATTTAATGAATATTTATTATTTTTATTATTATCATTATTTTATTTAGGTTTTCTTTTCTTTTCTTTTTTTTACTCTTACTCATGTATTTACTGGTTATTTTGTTTTATATGTTTGGTCTGATTTAATATTTCAATCTCAAATTTTATTTAAAATGAGTTGTAAATATGTAAATATGTAAAAATCGTTTCTGCATAAACGGAAATAGTTGGAAAAAAAGTAAAGTATTACATGAATATTGAATGGTCCAGCCTTTGCATTGAAAGGACTTGATCTCAGCTACAATATGCACAGTAACAATAAGGAACAACACACACTAACACAGATTTACCTTTAACACACTGCAATAAATTCACAACAGCCCTCTGGTGGAGTTTATAACAAACTGCAGCCTGACGCATGCTCTTCATCAATAACTGTATCACCAGTCTGATACTGAAACTAATGACATGAATGCAGGAGTTAAACAAACTCTTCATCTCCTCCACTTTCAAATGTCTACACTTTAAGATTTTAAACATCATGCATGGAAATCAAAGTGATCATTATAAATCCTGTCGTGGAAAAACTGCCTTTACTCTTAGGTTGAACAAAATACAAGAAACACTTACAGATCGTTGAGAAAAAATATATTGTACAATAGGAGATACACAACAGAAGTCATCAGCCATCTCTCTCTATCTCAAAGAGAAGATACAAGAATACAGCTTTTATAGTATTTTGGAGACAAAGAAACTCTTTTCCATTGGTCAGTGCTACATGGTTCGATAGGTTTAAACCTACAGGAACTTTCAAAAACATACCAAGACCCTTAATGCACACTTGGGGAACATAAAGCATCTCTGTACCGTAACAAAATCCTCGTATTACCATCTGCCAAGCAGAAAACGTTTCCATATAAGGACCTACATTCCACCATATAGCTGACCTTTTTGACCTCACGTGGAGTCACGTGCTTAACACACACCAAACTAAAAGACATGAAACTAGGTGAGAGTTTAAGAGTAGAAACATGAATAGAAGTGGAACTATTAACTAATTAATGTAAATACACAATCATATAATTACTAAATATTAATAAGTATGCAAACATGATTATGAATAGATGATTAACATATGAATAAATGATAAGTTAAGAGACACAACAAAGTTTACTTTCACAATCCCCTGTGTTTTCTGAGACACACTGTGGATTTTCCAGTGGTGGAAAGTAATTAAGGCCTGCTGCTCTCTAACTGAGGAGATTTAGCTAAAATTACTAAAGAGTCCTTTGAAAGAAGTATTTGACTTTAATACTTTTCAAATCTCAGAATCACAGAGAAGCCTACTTGTGACAAAAGTGTTCCATCTCAGTGTTTCTTGACTTTTATCTGCTGTAATGTGATCAGTAAGAAATCTGTCACATGAAGAAAAGATGGTAAACAGTTTGGAAAGCAGCAGAAAAGTGAAATTACAGGCTAAACAGTGAGCTGAACGTTGGAGTGTTTGTAGGATTGTAGAGGGACTGTAAAGGCAGCGTTGCAGCCTGTTGATCAAAAGATAGTTTGTTCTTGAATTTCTTGCACTGACCTCTTTTCTTATGTTGTCTATTTGTAACTGTATGTTCTTCTGGCTGCTGTAAACTTCCACTGTAGAAAAGAAGAAGAAGAAACACAAAGTCCAAACTCATCTTGTTCCAAAGCTATGTCAACGTATTTCCCCAGGAGCCAATCAAAGCTCACTTCCAGAGCTGCACTGAGAGGAGGAGCAACACTGAAAGCTGCAAAGTCTCATTTCCTCAAATGAAAGTGAAAGTTTGTCTGAGCGACAGCAGAGCTGCAGTCGAGACAAGTCTCTCCGTTTCTCTCTGAAGAAACATTCAACTGGATCAACAACACAGCAGAATCTCTGCCAGACTCTGGTGAGTTCACTGCCCTACAAACACTCAATGCACCAACTCAACATTTGGTCAGAACTGAGTTCAGCCTTAGCTTCAGCTAATTTACCCACCTGTTTCCTGTAACTGAAAACATCCATTTTGATGCTCCGACGTCTTAATAACTGAGTGTTGTACCATATGAAGAGCAGGATATTAAGGACAGGTCTGGATATACAGGATGGCCCTCGTCCCCGAAGTGTCAGTCAAAACACCAGAAGTCAGGATGGATAACTTTCAGTCTTCAGTGTAAACTCAGTAACTGTAACTACACTGGTGCAGTGGAATAACGGCCACGCTTCATACAGATGACTTTTGAAGATTTATTTGTCTCTCTCTCTTTGGTCATCAGACACCGTGAAAACTACAAAAAATAAGACGTAAAAAGTTTCAAATAGTCTCTTCAGCTAACAGTCCCAAACACTTTAGCACATTACACTCTACATCAAAACACAACCTTGCATAAAAAGCCCTCCATTTTTAACCAACACTTATTTTAAGGTGGTATATTTTAGACACATTTTAATCAATGTTGCCCTTTTAACATCTTATTTATGTTACATGAATCCATTTTAATGACTATGAACTCAAACTGTCGTGGATTTATGACAGAAACATTTCAATTAAGCACCTCAAAGAAACACGTCTCTGGGACAGTTACAGTAACACACAGCAAACAGCAAAACAGGCCCAGAGTAGGCCTGTGTGATATCTGTACAGCAGGGAAATCTGAAAAAGTCACACATTAACAACGCAGTGAAACTCTAGAAAGTGCTGACTGTAAAGAGGTGATCTACTAATGCCTGGGAAGTAAATGCTTTACAGAAACAAGGGACCCCTGAGTGAGTGAGCAGGGCACATATAACATTGTCCTCAATAAGGCCGTAACCTTTAGTTCTTTATAGTTCTTTATTTGTGCATATAATACAATACAACAAAAGAAAAATACAATAACATAAGAAAATTCACAGGTGGGATGAAAAAAACCCTGATTTCCAAACAAGAAATACTACAGAAATAAAAACCAGGATTATAATAACATACATTAGCACTGCTTTCATCCACTGTATCATACCTCATTTACACAGAACTCTGTCTAGACAAGTTGTTTAAGATGTTTTTTAAAAATCAGAAATTACCTTCAGAAACCTTCACGTTCTAACAGAGAAACTGTTTGGCTGATCACCTCCAAGTCTATCGACAGCTCATCACTGTGGCACAGATAACAGCACATCAGCTTAACAACAATATTAACAGGACTGAATAACATGTCATTAGAAGAGAAGAGAAGGTGGTTTTTCTATTCTACTATACATCACAGTAAATTGTAATAAATAAATTAATATTATATTAATAAATATTAATAAAACAATTCAATTTTAAATTTGAATTAAAAATGTTTTGCTGACTTTAAAGATATTTTCACTCCAACAACAATATAAGCAGCAGGGTAGCAGTATTATTATATTATTTAATGTGTGATGATGTGTCAGTAATGGAGGGATCACATTGTGTTTTTAGGGGTTCAAGGCCCTTTGAAATAATGAATAATTAGATTTAGGCTCCAAATGATAATATCATATGTTTGAGTAATATTTAGAGAAATGGTGAAAGTAAAAGTAAATCTTTTGGAATGAAGATCACCATGTTATCACTTATCTTCTGAGCAACAACAGAATCCAGGATGACTCTCCTTATATTCCACTAATCATAGTTTGATTTTATGAAACAAATAATGATAAAATAATTAATAACAGTTTTGTTTTCTCACACTTTGTGTCCTCAGAGTGTAGATATGTCTGCTGCCAGCTGTCTGCTGACTGAAGATCAGTTTCTGTGCTCCATCTGTCTGGATGTGTTCACTGATCCAGTCACCATACCATGTGGACACAACTTCTGTAAAACCTGCATCACTGAACACTGGAACATTAATGTCCCGGGTCAGTGTCCCAACTGTAAGAAGGTTTTCAACACAAGACCTGAGCTGCAGGTCAATACTTTCATCTCTGAGATGGCTGCTCAGTTCAGACAGTCGGCTCAACAGAAAGCCAGCAGCAGCAGCTCACAGCAACAAGGTGCCAAACCAGGAGAAGTTCCCTGTGACGTCTGCACTGGAACCAAACTGAAGGCCCTGAAGTCCTGCCTGGTGTGTCTGGTCTCCTACTGTGAGACTCACCTGGAGCCTCATCTGACAATGTCAGGCCTGAAAAGACATCAGCTGATCGACCCTGTGGAGAACCTGGAAGGCAGGATGTGTACGAAGCACGATAAACTGCTGGAGCTGTTCTGCAAGACCGACCAGATGTGTGTCTGCATGCTCTGCACTGTTTTAGACCACAAGACACATGATGTTGTTCCTCTGAAAGAAGAATATGAAGGAAAGAAGGCCGAGCTGGGGAAGACAGAGGCTGAAACTCAGCAGATGATCCAGAAGAGACAACTGAAGATTCAGGAGATCAAACGCTCAGTGGAGCTCAGTAAGGAAGGAGCAGACAGAGAGATAGCAGGTGGTGTTCAGGTCTTCACCGCTCTGAAGGAGTCTGTTGAGAGAAGCCAGGCCGAGCTCATCGACACCATCAAAGAGAAGCAGAGAAAGACAGAGAAACAGGCTGAAGGCTTCATCAGAGACCTGGAACAGGAAATCTCTGAGCTGAAGAAGAGAAGCACTGAGGTGGAGCAGCTGTCACGCTCTGAAGACCACCTCCACCTCCTCCAAAGCTTCCCGTCCCTGAACGCTGCTCCACCCACCAAGGACTGGACAGAAGTCAGCGTCCGTCCACCTTCATATGAGGGGACAGTGAGGAGAGCTGTGAATCAGCTGGAGGAGACGCTCAGTAACCAGATGAAGAAGCTGCTCGCTGAGGCCGAGCTGAAGAGGGTCCAGCAGTATGCAGTGGATGTGACACTCGATCCTGATACAGCACATCCTGATCTCATCCTGTCTGATGATGGAAAACAAGTACACGATAGTGACATAAGGAAGAATCTCCCAGACAATCCAGAGAGATTTGATAGATGTGTTATTGTCTTAGCAAAGCAGAGTTTCTCTTCAGGCAGATTTTATTTCCAGGTTCAGGTTAAAGGGAAGACTGAGTGGGATTTAGGAGTGGCCAGAGAGTCGATCAACAGGAAGGGAGAAATCACACTGAGTCCTCAGAATGGTTACTGGACGATATGGTTGAGGAATGAAAATGAGTACAAAGCTCTTGCTGGTCCTGCAGTCCGTCTCTCTCTGAAGTCTCAGCCTGAGAAGGTGGGGGTGTTTGTGGATTATGAGGAGGGTCTGGTCTCCTTTTATGACGTAGATGCTGCAGCTCTTATCTACTCCTTTACTGGCTGCTCCTTCACTGAGAAACTCTACCCACTCTTCAGTCCCAGTCTTAACTATGGTGGTAAAAACTCTGCTCCTCTGACCATCTCTCCTGTCAATCACACTGAGTAGAACAACCATTTGATTTTCTACAGAAAGATTCACCATCATTTAGTGTAATCAATGTATATTTATTGGTGATGTACGGTGTAGACATTAGGGCTGCCCAGATTAGTCGACTAGTCACGATTACGTCGACTATCAAAATCATCGTCGTTTATCTTTTGAAGCTTTGTTTTTCTCTCCAAACTGCCGCTGTAGCTTCCGCTGCCTTGTCTGCCTTTCTGTCCTTGACGCACCTGCGCAGTAGTGGTAATCGGGGTCAGCCGTGGTGTCACCTGAAAAGTTCTGCCCAGTATCAACAGTATCGTGGCTAGCTGCAAACGGAGCATTTTATCAAGAGAAATGAAAAGAATGTGCAATGCAAAATCTGCAAGGCAGAACTTGCCTTCCATGGCAGCGCTACAGCGATGCACGAGCATTTGAAAAGAAAGCACGTTGTTGTAGCTGAATCTGATCCAGTTTCTGACGAAGAGGGACAGTTAGCTGCTCACATTAACGTCAACAGCGAGCTACTTACTTATATTGACAGCTGTAAACGTTAACATTAACGATGACGATTTCATGTTATGTGTTTGCTGTAACGCTATAACAGTGACGTCATGTTTGAATAGGAAACGTGATAACGCTAATGTTTTATAACGCTACGTCACAGTGCTAAAACACACGTTCCTTTGTTACCAAGGCAACAACATGCACACCTGGGCAGGTAAATGTCCTGACTGAAGCAATCTGGAACATGTTGGTGACGGACATGAGACCCCTGTCCATGGTTGGCGATGAAGCTGCTACAAGCTGCAAAGTTCATTAAAAGTTGAATGGACTGTCGTCTTAATTGTCTTTATTTGTTAGTTAGCACACACCTTAAACACTTCAAGCTGGAAGCTGATGATGGTTATATAAGAGCAGCTGCATGCTGGTGCCATAAGCTGCAATTTACGTACGATCCGATTAGTCGACTAATCGCAAAAATAATCGGTGACTAGTCGATTATCAAAATAATCGTTTGTTTTTTCTGATTCAGATCAATGCATTTCTTTCTTTGATGTGTCACTTTGCTACTTACTACTACAACTCACCAATTTGATCACACTGATTGATTTGATCCAATGTGTCTAATTTATTCTAATAACTGCATTACCTGCCTTCAACACTGTTAAATCATCAGAAACAATGTTCTCAGAAATAAGAAGCATTTGCACGTTCCTTAAATGTCTGGCTGCCAAATTCAAACCTTTTTATTGTCTGATCATTGTTTCTATAAGAAGTGCTGCATACTGGCACAAATTACTGAAGAGCCTTTTTAGAAATGAGACAAAAGTCATTTAAATAAACAAAATCAAAATAAAGTTTGGATTGTGTCTGATTAAGTTATTTTGTTGATTGATATCAGAGCTGAAAACCAGCTGATGGTGTTTCTGATGAATCATGTGATTAAAAACACCATCAGCTGTTCTCAGACGTGGCGCGAGCTGACGAGCTCCAACACCCCGTCACATCTGAGATAGTTGGTGGTGTGAGATAATGTAGTGTTATTTAAGCTTTGAGTTGTGTTTGAGCAGCTGATATGAAACTAAACCGGTGCTACTAGTTTGTAGAGAAGAAGTGACACCTGAGGACGCCCTCTAGTGGAGCTGATGACAAACTGCAGCTGTGTCCATATGAGGACAAGCTCTTCAGAAATAACTCCACAGTCTGATGCTGCAGCAGATTACATGAATGCAGGAGCTCAATGAAATCTGATTGGTACAAGTACTCTGTCTGATGTCACTGACGAGCTGTTTTGTGTGTTTTGTAGTTTTCTGAGCTCATTCTAAAATCAGCAACTTTACTTTCATTAAAGCAGGAAGTAACAAAGTACATTTACTTACATACAAAAGTACAAAAATCAGGTTGCCAGTCTTTACGAGGATTTCTGTTTTTGGAGGCTTTTTACTTTCCCACCACATCTAAGGGGGAAATATTGTACTGTTTACTCCACTACATCTGTCTAACAGCTGGATTTGCTGGTTACTTTGCAGATTCACATTTTACATTCAACAGGAAATAAACTCATCTGACTGTTGTTGTGAATTCTTGTAATTAGAAACAACAAGCCAAACTAAGACGGCAAACATTACACCTGCTAGACATCAGCATGTTCACATTGTCATCATGAGCATGTTAGCATTTGTCTCAAAACACCTCTGTGCCTCAGTACAGCCTCACAGAGCTGCTAGCATGGCTGTAGCCTTGTTTATGTCTTTATAAGGAAGTTTCATGGAGGAAAACTCACATTGCCCGTAACAACTACAGTCTACCTCAGTGGTGATGATGATGATGATGATGAAGGGCATTGCGGCCATGATCAGGTCCCTGAGCTCCAGTTGAATGTCTTGCCTCAAAGTTCAAGTCAATTTTAGAAATG
>SEMN01002047.1:0-16571 GCA_005408345.1 Macquaria australasica | reverse complement strand
CGGAGAGTGTGTGTGTGTGTGTGTGTGTGTGTGTGTGTGTGTGTGTGTGTGTGTGTGCTAATGACAGAGCCATGGGGAGTGTGTGTACTAATTAGCCAGCCAAATGAATGTGAGGCTGCCTGATGAATTCACAGTCGTCTAATTGTTCGGTAGGCGACTGTTAACGGACGTCTTTTCATCAGCTAATTGATTAACGAGGGAGCAGTTTACTGTTAGTCAGGCCCTCAGGTGGGCCGAGCTGTGGCCACTGAGCGCGCTCGGTAACACAGACCACACACCCCTGCATGTGTCAATGAAACAGACTGAAGATGTTCACTTTGCTGGGAAAATGTGAATTAAGTGAGATCAGATTAAATTAAGTATTTTCCTTTAGACTGTAGGAATGAATTTGATCGAAGCCATGTAATACCAGGGAAGCTGCTAGTCCTTACCCTGATCATCATCCCGATCCTTAACCCTGTCTCAATACATATCCATATCCCGGTCCTCAACCCTATCCCGATCCTTATCCTGATCCCTATCATTATCCCAGTCCTTATCCCTATCCCTATTCTTATCCCGATCCATATCCCGATCCCGATCCTGATCCTTATCCCTATTATGCTAAAATGTTGTTGTCCAGTACAGCAGTAGATACTCATTTATCGTAGCTAAAGGAATAGTTCAACATTTTGGAAAATACTCTTATCAGCAACCTGCACAGAAGTGCTGGGCGGATGGATACGCTGTTGTTCAACAAGAAATAGTTCTGACATGTAACTCCCCCTGTAGATTTTACATTTCTGTGTTTGTACAAATTAAACAACAGCCCTGAATTTAACACACAGACATGAGATGAAAGAAAGCAAATTTCCCAAACTTTTAAATTATTCCTTTAAAGGGGTGTTTTAGTGATGAGATCTGGTTAAAAAAAAATCTCCAAATTCTCCAATCACAACCAGGATCCAGTGTAGAAAAGACCAAACAAAGAGGAAGTCACAGTCAAACTCAACCACACAGAGACGCGATCTCTTGTCAACCAGCCAACCAGAGAGGAGATCTGATTCAAACGAGCCAATCAAAGTTGAAACTCTCCAGTCAGAAACCTTAAGATCTGGTTCAAACTCTCAAAAGTCTTGACTCAAGCTATCCAGGCTGGGTGACACCAGCCAATGGGAGGCGGGATCAGGATTCAAACTCACCAATCAGGAACTCGAGCTGGAAGTTGTCCTCGGCGGTCAGCGGGCGGCTGAAGGTGACTTGCACGATGAACTCCTGACCACGACGGACCACCAGGTTCTGGATGTCGTAGGCAGTCGTGTAGTGATTTGGTTTGTTGATCTGCTGACACATGTTGACGCTCTGCACCGACAGAGGCGCTGAGAGGAAAGGTTATTGATCGTTGATCAGAGAATGTTTGAATTTCTGGACCTTTTATTATCATCGCAAACAGATAAAAAAACAAATAAGTCAAACGGATCTTACCGCCCGCAGGTGCAGGTCCTCTGGGCGTGGCTTCACCGTCAAAGGGTTCAAATTCTGGAAAATCATGTTCATGATTCACAAGGTTGCAGGTCGGCACCTAAAGATGATGGCGTGAAAAAGAAAATTCACCTTCTGGCTCAAAGTAAATGTGTCATGTGTTTGTTGTCAGTGATACAGTACCGGCCCGCTGTAGCGCCCCCGGTAGCTCAGTTTGTTGGCTGAATGATGCATGGCGGCGAAAAGTCAGGTTACAGAGGTCACTGCACAGAAAGAGGAAAACGAATATTTAACCTCACTTTCTAATGACGTCCGAACAACATAAAAATCAATAAAAACACACACAAAAGAAAAATATGAAGAGAGAAAATATATTATAATAATATAAGAATGTAAAATGGCCTTTAAATATTAAAATGGATGACGTCTGGTACTCTGTAGGAGGATTACAGAAATATTCAAGAATAAGTAATAAAAATACATCTGTGGAGGGAAGATTATTTATGAAACTATCGAACAGAAGATGCTTGAATGTTCTAATGTAATAAATACAAAAAGTGGTTCCCAACATGGGGGTCAGGACCTCCTGAGGGGTCACAAAGAAGGAGCTACACAAATTATGTTTCTGTCATATTAATAAGCTTATTAATTATGAAATACTGGATATATTTTGTTTTTTCCTCTTTGAGACTCAAAAAAACAAAAATTCAAATATAAATAATCTGAAAGGGGAACGTCACTCTGGTTAAACTGCTTATATATTTAACATATTAGATATATACACTAACTGTATTTAAAGGTTTATCGTGTTTTTGCTAAATGTAAGAAAATGTTTTAATGTTATAAAATTATCTGTTTTAATGTCAAATTAGAACAAATGTCAGAAAAACTCAAAACTTCATGATACGTAAATAAATGTATAGACTTTAAGAATTAACACATTAATGTGTGTGTGTGTGTGTGTGTGTGTGTCTCACCGCTCAGATGAAGGAGATGAAGTTCGTCTGTCGAGTCTCTGATGATCAGATCGACTTCAACTTAAGTTTATATACACACACTGCTTCCCCTTTTTACACACACACACACACACACACACGCACGCATATACACACGCACACACACACACGCACACACGCGTACTCACGCATACACACACGCACACGCACACTTAACTTGAGTATTTCCCTTTTATGTTACTTTATACTTTTTACTGCACTACATTAACTTTGACAGCTTTAGTTACTTTACAGATTCAGATTATTAATACAAAATATTAATCAACTAATAAATGATGATGTAATATTATAGATTAATCTACCCAGCAGAATATAAAGCCATTAAAATGAGCTCCACCTTTACCAGCAATAATCCAGTAATATAATATATATTATTCTGCATGATGGTATATTTTGAAGCTAATACTTTTGTACTTTTACTTAAGTAAAGTTTTGAATGCAGGACTTTAACTTATAACAAAGTATTTCTACACTGTGGTATTACTACTAAGATAAGATCAAACTTTATTATTCATGTTAAGTCTGTTATATGTGTTATAACTTTTATGCCTCATGTTCTCTGTGGTACATGTTTAACTGCAGTGAGGCTCCTTATAATAAGTTATTATATGAAGTTATTTTCACACTGGAGGGAATAGTTTTGTGTTGTGAACAAAAAGAGAACAAACAAAAAGGAGTAACAGACAATATAAACATACATAAAGAGGCCTGTATTTATCATGAGACCACCGGGAGCAGTATACAGTCAAACTAAAATAATACTGTCCTGACAGATGAGACTCAGATTTACTGAGAACTAGTTTTGTCTTTTACTGATTGTTGGAAGTTTTATGACCTGCTGCGTATCTTTATCATGTTTAGCTTTTCTTCTGGGTCTCAAATATAATCAATCACCTGCAAACAAACATAAAGATGATGATGATGCACTAACTGGGCCTCAGTGTGTGTGTGTGTGTTGTGACATCTGAAGAAACATGAAAACATGATTTTAGCGTTCAGTAATTTGCTGTTTATTTGTGTGTCATCACCTCGGGACACGTGTGAAAAACCTGCAGCTGAATCATTTTAACGAGCTCAGAGTGTGAATGTAGTCTGGTCTGTCTGGTGCTCAGCTGCTGGTTTCGGAGCTTTGACTTGACTAATCTGACTGGTGGAGAGTTACTGATTTAAGTTCTGTACTCATGAACGATGTTGAGATGCTGCAGTTTCTCATTACTGTGCAACTTTCTGCATTTCAGAGGGAAATATCGTCTTTTCACTCCACTGCGTTTATCTGAGGTTACTGTGAAGGAGCAGGTTTCAAATTTAAAACATCAAAATGTGGTTTATTATAATGATGGTCCAGGTTTGTACGTTTACGTCCTGGTTCTTTATTAAAAACACCAGAGGTGTGTGTGTGTGTGTGTGTGTGTGTGTGTGTGTGTGGAAAGCTGTTTCCTCTGCAGGAACTTCCTCTGACCTCGACTGTCATCGTGACACACTGCTGCTGATTGGTCAGGTCACCAATGTTCCACTTCCTGTTTGAAGAAAGAAAGAACTAAGAAACAGCAGAGATTACAACAGAAAAGGATTAAGAATAGAGTTTATTAAGAAAGTATGAGACTCCTTTGGGTTTCAAATCAGCGCTTCTTTGTGAAATATTTGCTTCTAGAGTGACGCTGTGTCCACTCGCAGGGCTCCTTGGTCAACTGCTGTAGCTGGCGAGCTAACCGCTAACATGCTAGCCTCATAATAACAGGCTAAAATAAAAACTACAACTAAACCCGTTAGCTCAGCTTAGCTCGGTCGCTAACGAGACAATAAGTTCACACAGTTTATTGCCAGATCAAAGCCTCATTTTGCCACGAATGTCACGTTTGGGACGTTGCATCAAGCATAAAGTCTGTGTTAAAGCTGGAGTGAGAGACCTTTACAGATAAATGAACGTCTGTTTTATTCAAGCCGCTGACAGACGAGTTCACGCAGCGCTGATTCAGCCGATCACCTCCAGCTAAATCTCTCTGTGTGTCGCAGAATACCAGAGTTAAATCTCCTGGAGCACCAGCAGTAAAACCAGAGCTACTTTACAGTTCAAGTTCAAAATGCTCGATGGTCACATGACTGACGTAGACTTCAGATAGTTCTCTCTCTCTGCACGGCTCTGGTTTGCCAGGAGTCTGGAGGAAAAACCTGAGAAGCTCCAAGAAAAGTTTCTGATGCTGCAGATAAAACAGAAAGTCTGCGTTCAGAGGAAGGACTACAGCCAGGAACAGAACTTGCTGCTCTTGGACAGGTTGGTCTTTGTGAAGTATTACATATACTCTGCCTAAATGAATGGATTATTGTGTTGGAGCTGTGGAGATGTGAGCGAGCTCCCCTGTGTTGTGTAATTACTCTCTCTGCCAGAAGGGGGAGACAAAAGCTCCGTCCTGCAGCTTTAAGGAACAGAAAGTTATTTTGGCATGTAAACAGTAATCAGCCCAGTGGAAAAAGATGTCTTCTATAAGACCAAACATCGTGTCTCTGCTCTGCTGCGACATCTAATCAGTCACCAGATGACATGATGAAATATCAGAGGTGTTTTTTCTCTGTTTTCTGGGCTGAGAGCCAGAGATCTTCACACCAAAGTCTTCAGGTTTCAGGCTGATTCGTCCCCCGGAGGACGAGTCACTGTCTCTCACCTCCGACTGGCTTTAATCCGTCTGACTCATCAGGACTGACTGAGGGTTATTATGGTCTGTCAGCAGATCTGCTCACGTCTCTCACTGTGCAGGGCAGGATGGGAGAAATCAAAAACAGCAGGACAGAAAAATTGACAGGACAGACTGAATAAAGACAGACTGGAGAGAAAGGAAAAGGACAGAAGAGGACAATAAAAATAAAGAATCGCTGTGTCCCTGGTTTGAGTCCAACTGTGCCATCCCTCTGTCTTTCCTGTCGGGCAAAAAAACTAAAAAACAATAAGAATAGAAAAGGAAAGGACAGAGACAGAGAAGGACATGATGGCAGAGAGAACAAGGTAAAATGAAAGTATAAAAACAATGGCAGGACGGACAGAAAACAAGAACAAGAAAGGATGTGACAGGAAGACAGAAAGGACAAGAAAACGGGACATTAAAGGAAAAAAATGACAAAGAAAGGAGAGGAGACAAAAACGACAGAGTAGACAGAAAAACAGATGACAGGACAGAAATAAAAGTAAACACTGTCTAATGTCTTATTTGACCTGTGACATGTTCAATCTGAGCTGCAGGTCAACTTGTCTTTAAGACACAAGAGGAAGTGAGAGCCGAGGAGGACACTCTGCCCCTCACACAGAAAACACACTGACATCAGAACTGAATCAGTCGTGAAGTTTATTAAATCAAATCAATAAATTCAGTGTGAAAATCTCCAAAATGTTTGCTAGAGTCCATCACTTTGGCACAGACTGAAATGTCTCAACAACTATTGGAAGGATTCTCATGAAGTTTGGCTCAAACATTCATGTTCCCCTCAGGATGAACTGTAATGTAAGGAGACCACACGTCCAGGACCGAGTCCTGGCAGATATCTGTAAAACACTATATAACAATATAATATCATTAGAATGTTATACTCGTTTGCAGAGCTTACATAGACGCTTATCCTGCTCATTATTACCGAAACCATAAAAACACGTTATAAAAACAGAAACACTGATTCAATTCAATTCAGTTTTATTTATATAGCGCCATATCATAACAAAGTTATCTCAGGGCACTTTTTCGAATAGAGCAGGTCTAGACCGACTCTTTATATTTACAGAGACCCAACAGTTCCCACCATGAGCAAGCACTATGCGACAGTGGCAAGGAAAAACTCCCTTTTAACAGGTAGAAACCTCGAGCAGAACCAGGCTCAAGGTGGGCGGTCATCTGCCTCGACCGGTTGGGTTGAAGGGGGAGGGGGGAGCGGGAGAGAGAGAGCAGGAGGAAAGAGAACATACAGCAGCTCAATACAGCATAGATATGGTAATGGGATTGATGTTAACACCAACGGAAACAACACTAAGAGCAACATTATAATAGCAATACTAATAACAGCAGCAACAGCAGCAGCATCAGCGGGTGCAGAGCAGGAGCACGGGGGCAGCAGGCGGCAGCAACCACAGACCCAGACCTCCACAGCTCCAGAGGCAGAAACACCTGCAGAAAGCAACAGAAGGGGAGGGAGAGAGAGAGAGGAGAGAAATTCTGATTTGTCAATCAAAATATGTCGTTGTCAAGGCTGTTGCTAGCGTCATCTAGCGCCACCATCAGGTCAACATGTTAATGTGTCCAACACTTTGGTTTATGACCAAACACCTGCAGAGCTAATGACATTCCCATCAGCCTCAGCTGCCCTCTCAGCTAATGTTAGCATGTTAACACGCCAATTAAGATGGTAAACATAATATCTGCTAAACATCCGCATGTTAGCATGCTGATGTTAGCATTTAGCTCAAAGTACAGCCTCACAGAGCTGCTAGCATGACGATCCATCCATCACTCTGACTGACAGATCGATCCGTGCAATGAACCTGGGATTTGGGTGTAAGGGCCTGGGAAAATAAACCAAATCCATCTGCATGGATAGATGCTACTATAGAGAAGTGAGAACATGTTTTATTGTAATGTGGGTGAACTGACCCTTTAAGAATCTGACTTGTTTCCTCTCAGAGCTATAAAACCAACTAAGCCTCACCTCCAAAAGATCACCAACACTACAAGCAGCAAAGAGATGAAGGTCAAAGGTCAGAGCCAAGTCATAATATCCCTGTGGTGATTGTAAAGACACACACAAGGAAAGAAAATGGTAAATAAAACAAAAAGCAAATGGAAAAACAAGAGTGTTTTTTCTGCAGAGGAAGTCCTGGTATTGAGTTATTGTCCTTTTGTCTAAACTTGAGAAACCTCCTCAGAGGTTTGGTCCAGAAATGAGCCGAGCGTCTCAGAGCAGCAGAACAAACGGCTCATCGGCACCCCGGGAGAACGAGTCGATACCCAGCAGTGTGTCGCCGCCGCCGCCGCCGCCAGCCCGCAATCCAATTACAGCCTCTACAGGCGCTTTGTACCGAGGCAGCCCTGTAATTATCCTGCAGGGATTAGCAAACCCTCCTGCACACACGGACACGGATAATTGATAAATAAGAGACGAAGTGAAGCTGAGAGACGACTCCAGATTCAAGTGACGACAAATCTGTTGTGATCAGCAGTCAGGAGGCAATGAAAAAGAAGATGCTCTCACTTAAAGGCAGATGAACAAACACTTTAATCATATAATGTTGAGTCTTTTATTACTTTATTGACCTGTTTCATGGGAAGTATTTTGTAGCAGTGACGGGTGCCTCAAAGTCAACTCATTATCTTTTTCTGGAGCTTTGAGAAAGGCTGTGAGAGGCAGCTGAAAGCTTCACAAACAGCTAGTAAACAGACCTTTAGTTAACACTTTTTGAAATTAAATTTTTGCATCTTTTCCTGTTTACTAGGCCTGCTCTGACAGTCATACACACATACGACAGACAGGCAGGCAGCGATTCCTTCCTTTAAAGTTAGACGATGATGCTACAGCGCCACCTATTGGCACCAAATTTGCCGTGGTCACTCAGGCATCATATCTACACACGTCCACCAAATGTGGTTCCAATAGCACAAAGCGTTCAGGAGATATGACATTTTTTGTAGTATAAGCCCTGCCCACAGCATCTGAGCAAAGCTTGTGGGCCATATGGAATATCAAAAATCTGAAAAAGTGACTTTTTCCAGCCTGGTCCACAGATGTTCTGTACTACATTTGGTGATGATTGCTCAAAGTTTGTAGAAGGAGTAGTGGAAAAACTGATTTGGACAAAATTCAACATGGCGGAAAATCGATCTAGAATTTTGTTGAGACTTACGGTTAAAAAGTTACAGGCCAAAATGTAAAGTTCTGGACAAATTGTACCAAATTCGACACTGCACTCCCTTAGGTCCTCAGCAATACACCTGCCAAGTGTGAAGTCGCGCAGATGAGCGGTTGTCGAGATAATTGAAGGACAGACGTACAGGGTACATCCCAAGTCTCTTAATTGCATCCACGTTTCCCTCACTTGTGTCTTAGTCCCTCCCACCAGGGATGCATGGAGAGATGTCAGGAAACCACGCGAGGAGAGAAGAAACGAGGAAATCTGATTTTAGGTACATGAGACGTCACGTGAAGCGACGTCCGTTTCTGATGATGGTGGCAGCTGATCGCAGCTGGATCAGCTGATCACAGCTGGATCAGCTGTCAGTCGGGTTCACAGCTGTAGAGACTTTTGATGGAGTTTGTATCTGCACACGTGAACTGCGCTAAAACTAATAAAGACAAGTTATCTCTGGCAGAGCAGCACTGTTTCCTCTCTGTTTCCTGTTTAACAAACACCTGCACAGGAACAACCTGCACTCTGTATTTACTGTGTCCTGCCTTTATATTATTTATTCATTATTTGCATCTGTATTTATTGATATTCTGATTGTGAATTCATTATTGAATAACAGAATATGATTAGGGTCTTTTGAACATTTGATGTTATGTTACGCTAAATGTTTCAGGGAAAATGGAAGTGATGTAACGCATCAAACCCGACGCTCAGGAATTATCAGCCTCATGTGACTGAATGGAAATGATGATAAATGATGTGAATGATTTCTTGCTGACAGACAGACTCTCCTGCTCTCTCTGACTTTAACTGTATCATAGTAAAAGTTAATGAGGGAAATAACAGATCATGAAAAACAATCTTTCTAACAAATGAAGAAAGTTGTTTGTGCTTCTTTTGTTGTTCAGACCTACAATTGACACAGATTCAAATAAATACATGCAAATAAAACAAAACTTGGGAGTTTAGTCTGTTAACTGTCTTCACTCCATCAGTCCGATCAGCTGCAGCGTCCAATCAATACCCGATATCCAATAAGGGGGCGTGTCAGTCAGTGTCATGTACCCAAGGTCAGACAGATTCCTTCCTTTAGAGCTGGATTTCAGGTGCCGAGTATAAACAGCAGAGAGAACAGAAGAGCTATAGGAAAGGGGAAAAAACAGAGTCTGCAACATTCATGAACTATATTTTTGAGCATTACCCATCATGATCCCCGTCTTCTTTCATCAAAACCACTCTGAGGTGTGAGGTCAAAGGTCAAAGGTCAAATGCTGCCTGGTGATGTTCCTGTGACCCTGAAAGAGAAGAGAAGAGGAAGAGGAAGGGTGACATGAAAATATTATTTTTGTTGCGGAAACAGGAAAACTCAAGTCTTAATCCATGGGTTGTGTGTGGCATAAAAAAATCTAATTCCAGGCACTGAAGAGGTTAAAGTGGCAGTGGAAATAAATCCAAAGTTTTCCTGTAATCATCCTCTCGAGCGCCTGGAAGTGGATTTTGATTATTCCACACACTCTCCCCATGGATGAAGCCATGTTTATCCTCTTTAAAATAATTCATATACAAGTAATAATAATTCATACTCCGAATACCCCCAAACTGAATCTAAAAACCAGCAGTACTTCAGTGAAAGTAGTAATACCACAGTGTAGAAATACTCTTAGTCCTGTATTTAAAGTTTTACTTGCGTACAAAAGTATTAGCATCAAAATACACTTAAAGTACAAAAAGTAAAAGTTTGCAGAATATATAAAATATCATTGGATTATAATTATTGATGAATTAATGTCTTCATTTATGCATATATTATATATATATATATATATATATATGCATAAATATATGTTATTAAATAAATGCAGTAAAAAGTACAATATTTGCCTCTGAATTGTAGCAGAGTAGAAATATAAAGTAGCAGAAAATGTAAACACTAGTAAGTAAAGTACAAGTACCTCAAAATTGTACTCGAGTAAATGTACCGAGTTACTTTCCTCCGCTGCTAAAAAAAAAGACAGAGCTGATCGTCTCTCACAGCTGCTGTTACGTGTCTTTAACACCAGATGGCGCCACTGACTGAGAAAACAAATGGAGGCAGTGATGATAAATGGATGCTGCAGCCTGCGCGCGCACACACACACACACAAAGCCCCATTGAAGAATTTGCTGCTGTGACGTCACTCCTCCTTCCTCTTCACTCTGCTCCTCTTCATCGAGCTGACATCATCGATCCCCCCCCCCCCCAGACATCTATAGTTATGATGTATTATGTATGGTGAGTCCTTATTATGCCACCTCCCAGCAGGATCAGTGAAACCTGTCTGTGTCAAAGCACCAACACGTTCATGCAGAAACAGCAAAAAATCCTCAGTGGAAAACTCAAAACTGCTGCAATACTAGAGATGATTCACACGCTTTAATAACCTCTGTGTTTAAAAAATGATGCAATGTTCAGGCTAACAAACACACGCTGGTTTGAGAGGGTTTTTTTTTTTTTTCCAGGACAGAGATGGTGGTTTACCTGAGCAGAAGGTGAGCTGCAGAAATGACAGAAAAGTGAATGAAGTTTGGTGTGAAGCATGTGAGTCAGTCTCAGGCTCTGTCGTTTTCACCCACAACACACACAGTTATTTCTGGAGGAGTTTCGAGCTGCAGGCGGAGATGGAGGCAGGATTTTAAACATACCGAGGTCATCAATACTTTGTTTTGTTTGGAAAAATGAGTGGCTGGCCTGTGTTGAAGGCCACGTCTGGGATTTTAGAAATTCTGCGGTCAAATTTAGTTAATTAGTAGAATTTTCAAAATATAAAGAACAATAAAAATAAGAACCAAAATAAAAGTTAAGTTAAATATTTTCTCAGTACTGGGGTTGTTCACTCCTCCTGGCATTTCATTCTTAGGATTGTTCATAATTTCATCCAATTAAAAGTTATTGAAGAGGGAAAGAAATGCTATTGGAGCCATAAAGGATTCTCTATGCTTCAAACGAACTACATCATGTGACGACGAAGGCCTGCCGTCATTAGAGCTGAAACATTCGTCGACTGACAGAAAATTAAACTATTTTGATGAATTGTTTTCTGATTTCTCTGATTCCAGCTGGCTGGTTGTGTCTCCTGTAAATGAGTGTAAACTGAATATCTGGGTTTTGGACTGACTGCTCAGACAAAACGTGTAATTTAAACATGTCAGCTTGGACCCTCAGAAACTGTGATGGTCGCTTTTTGTTAATCCGTCTCTCAGTCCTGTCTGACTTCCTGTCTGACTTCCTGTCTGTGTCTCTCAGCTTCGAGCTCATTGGCTCCTGCTTATGATGTAAATCTTTAAAAACACCTCACAAATATATTTTTTAATTTTTGTTGTTGTCAAACAAACAGCAGGAAATAGTGACTTTGTTGGTGACTATTTTCAGTGGTGGATGAATCCACATGTGGGTCTCTAGTGAGTATCTGGGGCAGCAGAACGGTGTGTGAATAAACTGTGTGTTGATGGAGATGAAGGAGCAGCAGTGAGGCTCACTGATGTGTGTTTAATAATAAATATTAATATATCAGGTGTTTTCATGGGATTTAATGACAAGAAGAAAAATATGGAATATCACCAAAGTTTGACTTTAAGAATTGTTGATGGGGGGGTGGGGGTGGGGGTGGGGTCACATCAGGGCCTCTTAAAGCTGGAGGAGGGGGGGGGCACTGCAGTTCCTCCTGTTCACCAGCAGGGGTCACCGATGACCTCAGACCTTCATAAAGAATCAAAAGTGGGGCACCGAGTCCATCTCTGTGTCTGCCTCTGATTGGACGAGAGGACGACGGATTGAGTTGTTGAAGGTCAAACTCAAAGTCAAACAACAAGGTCAAACACACACACACACACACCTGGCCATTTTCTGTCTGTCCACTAGTTAAATGTTTTCAGATTTGAGACGCTTAGAAACTGTCTGGAGACCCAATTACTCTGTGTGTGTGTGTGTGTGTGTGTTCTCCTGCTGCAGCACTGCATCGCCTCAGGGAAACATCTGTGTTAATATGCAGGAGAGAGAGAGAGTTGGTTTGTTTCAGATTCAGCTGACATCAGCAGGAGACGAGATCCCACACACACACACACACACACACACACGCGCGCGCGCAGCGTCCTTTTACATTCTTCCTGAAAGATTAATTAATTAATATTCATACTGAACATCAGCGCATTAATGATTCTATAATAATAATAATAATAATAATAAGACATTTTATAAATACTCCACTACAAATAACATGTAAGCAGCATTTTAATACATATAAATTATTCTATATTATATATCATATTTCAGAAACTGCTGACAGTTTGTATGTAGAATATTAATTTATAAAATATATATACACAGTAAATACAGCCAATAAAAGTACAATATTTCACTCTGAATTGTAGTGAAATAGATATAAATGGAAATAATCCTGTGAAGTACAAGTACCTCAAAACTGACCTTTTCTGTCTAACGCGGAGTTTATTGGTTATAATGACAATAAATTATATACTAAAGTGTCCGAAACGCACGTTTATCTTTATTAAATTATAATTTATATTTGTTTTAAATAAGATGAGTTACTCCAAACTTTCATTGAGCTCTGTGTGTGTGTGTGTTTCTCTTGTAAAGGTCAAAGGTCAGTCATCTGTAGAAGATGAAGTTATTGATCGCTTGACCTTTTTTAATGTAACATTGTTGGAGGGGCCGCTCTCTCTACAGGCCCCCCCACCCCAGTGCACTGTCTATATTTACGGCCCTGATACTGAGAGGAGGTCCGTCTCATTACATACCTGAACATACATTAAATAAACCTGAACAGGCCTCATAACAGTCGACTTTATGGATTAGCTTGAACAGGTGTAACTAATAAATCACTCTAAATAAATAAGAATTTAATCTGTAGATAATTATAACAGGCTTCAAAGCAAAAAGTCAACGTGCCCTTTATTTTTCCAGAGCTTTCAACAAGTAAGATGCAGCTGAAAGCTCTGGAAAAAACAAAC
Source organism: Macquaria australasica (assembly GCA_005408345.1). NCBI lineage: Eukaryota > Metazoa > Chordata > Actinopteri > Centrarchiformes > Percichthyidae > Macquaria > Macquaria australasica. Next base: position 3,209 of record SEMN01002047.1, on the reverse strand, counting down.
AAAAAAAAGCTTCCACCTCCCAGAGTCAACAGATAATTCACAAGTAAACGTTAAAATTTAAAAAAATTTAAAAAGTGATTTTATTATAAATTATGTCATTTCATGTGATTTTTAGGATTTTAAGCTGCCTGAGAGAGACAGAGACAGAGAGAGAGAGAGACAGAGAGAGAGAGAGAGAGAGAGACACAGAGAGACACAGAGACAGAGAGATTTTGATTTTTACAAAAACACTTTATTTACATTCTTTTAATTTACAATCAGATCAATAAAGTGCAACATTGTGCATATAGTACAAATAAGTTAATTAATAAAAACATGTGCAAACTGCAGCTGATCTTCAATAATAAAACAGATGACGTCTTTGTAGCACCAGCGCTGTTTAAAAGTGTCTAAATCACCAATGTGTTTAAAAAACCTGTATTCGAGCCAGAGTCTGGCCCTGATGTTGCAGAGCCAGACTGACTTGGCATCCTGTCCTTCTCTGTTCTCCACCCTGTTCTTTCTGCTCACGTAGACGGCCATTTTTGCCTCTCCTGTGAGGAAGTTCAGGAGCTGCCACTTTTCTTTATCTTTTTTGTTGTAGCCCGCTCCCATGATAAAAACCCGCTTAGTAAAAACCACTCCAAAGAGACTAAAAACCAATGTTAAAAGAGTGAAGAGCTCCGTGAGTCTCTCGCACTCAGTAAAAACATGGTAAACAGTCTCGCGGCTTTCACAGAACGGACATCTGCTAGAAACAACAGGGTTAAGAACAGAGATAAAAGCATTGGAGGCAATGGCACCATGTAAAATCCTCCACTGGAGGTCGGCAGTCCGTTTTTTGAGGGGAGGTTTGTATAAAAATCCTCCACTGTGGGCTGGGGTTGGTTTCCCCAGACAGTCTTTGAGTCCACACAGTGGGGGGCCTGTTGCTCAGTCCATTCCTGTTGATAACTTTGACACAGTTGAAGTAGATAGTCTTTTTATCAGCTCTGTGCAGAGTCATCTTGTTCGGGTTATTGACATTGAGCAGGGGGCCGGTCAGGTCTCCCAACTCTGGGCTCAGGTAGATCTCTGGAAAAGGGTCTGTTGGATCCGGTGTGGCCCCTCCCTGGCTGTGGTTCATCAGGAGGCTCCTCTCCTTTCCTGAAAGCCTCTGCCTCCAGAGCTCCAGGATCCTCTGGGCCACCCGGACCGAGTGCAGACCCAGCAGAGAGCCCAGGGCCACAGCATCGTTCAGCGCCGGCCCCACTGCATCTACCAGCTGCTGGAGGCACAGGGTCCTGGACCTGCAGAGCGCCACCGTCAGGCCAGGAATGACGCTACCTGCGATGTCCAGCCTGGCCCCGTGTATCAGTGGCTCTTTTAACAACCAGTGCAGAGAGGAAGATTTTTGACACCTTTTTTTATCTAAAAGGGCCCAGGACTTAAAAACACCCTGATAAAACGGAGGCAGCCCACTTAACTTTAAAAGTTTACAATCAGTTAAAAACAGAGCAGCATCCAGCCCCAGGTTATTTGCACGTCTGAGAATGCAGCTGGCCACATCTCTCCAGACTAAATCCGCTGGACCTGTCAGGTACTTTTGGACAAACTGCAGCCTGAATGTAGCGGTTCGGCTGGCCAGGTGGACGAGGCCCTGTCCCCCCTCCTCTCTGGTTAAAAACAGCACCCCCTGTGGCACCCAGTGTAGACCATCCCAAAAAAAATCCACCATTTTCCTCTGAATCTGTGCTAGTAAGTTTAAGGGGGGGTCTAGGCATGCCAGGCGGTGCCAGAGCTGGGATGCCACGAGGTTGTTTAAAACCAGAACCCTACCTTTTAAAAGACATTTGGGGGAGCAGCCATTTCCATTTTAAAAGCTTTCCCTCAATCTTTTCTGTGACGCCCTCCCAGTTCCTCTGGACCATTGTGTCTTTCCCTAGGAACACCCCCAGGTATTTAATGCCACCTGTTTTCCAGGCCAGGCTTTGGGGAAGAACCGGGAGACCGCCACGCCACTCACCGACAGCGAGGGCCTCACTTTTCTTCCAATTCACCCTCACTGCCGATGCAATGGAGAATCTGCTCACAGTTTCGGTTAAAATGTCTGCATCTTTCTGGCCTCCAATAAAAACAATGATGTCATCGGCGTATGCCGATAAAACAATGCCTCTATTAAAACCAGGCAAAAGCAGTCCTTGAATACTGGAGCGTATTTTTATCAACAGGGGTTCAAGGGAGAGTGCATAGAGCATCCCTGACAGAGCACAGCCCTGCCGGACGCCTCTACACACTCTGAAAGGAGCACACAGACTACCGTTAAACTTCAGCACACTCTCAATGTCACTGTACAACACCTTTATCTTAGCTACGAAACCTGCGCTGAACCCAAACCTCTCCATGACTTTCCAGAGGAAGTTGTGTTCAACGCGGTCAAAAGCCTTTTCCTGATCTAGAGAAATCAGACCAGTGTCTATGCCCAATGAACTGGAGACCTCCAAAACATCTCGAATCAGGTAGACATTGTCTACCATGGACCTGCCGGGCACACAGTAGGTCTGATCCCGGTGGATGACCTGCTCCATAGCCCCCCTCAGCCTGTTGGCCAAGGCCTTGGACAGAAGCTTGTAATCCACACACAGCAATGACACAGGGCGCCAGTTTTTGATGTCCTGCAGGTTACCCTTCTTGGGCAGAAGCGTGAGGACCGCTCTGCGGCAGGACATCGGCATGAAACCAGAGGCCAGACTTTCATTAAAAACATCTAAAATATCTGTAGAGAAAATGTCCCAGAAGGCTTTAAAAAACTCCACCGTTAGGCCGTCCATACCCGGAGCCCTCCGTCCCTGCATGCTTTGCAGGGCGGCCTGAAGCTCCCGCCTCTGCAGCGGCTCCTCGAGCCGGGAGTTGGTCTCCGCAGAGACCTGAGGTAGTCCACTGCAGAACTCCTCCTGCAGTGTGGCCTGCTCCTCGTACTCCGAGGAGTAAAGGGAGGAATAAAACTGGACGGCCCGCCTTCTGATCTGGCTTGGTTCCATGAGCTCCTGCCCTGTGTCTGAAAGCAAGGAGTGGATTACCTTCCTCTGTCCATTTTTCTTTTCCAGGCTGAAGAAGAAGCGAGAGGGAGCATCCATCTCTGCGATGTTCTGAAACCGGGACCTGACCAGTGCACCTTGTACCTTGCCTTCCAGCAGGTTGGCTAAAGCCAATTTTTTTACTTTGAGGACTTCAATATATCCTCGCTCTCC
>SEMN01002046.1:0-16593 GCA_005408345.1 Macquaria australasica | reverse complement strand
CCCAACAAGTAGCACTTTCTGAATTTAACAGTCAAGTTAATGCTCAAATCAGGGTAATTCTACTGACTGATAAAAACTGATGAATGATGGGACTTCAGAGGTCACCAAAACTAACCCAACAAGAAGCACTTACTGCATTCAGAACTCAAGTCACTGCTCACGTTTGGGTAATGTTGGTGACAAATGTATGCATTTAGCTAGTCATGTGAAAATGATGAAAGTGACAGTGATATGTCTGTTGAAGAACTCACAACCAAGACAACCCCAAAGAGAAGCACTTATGAGCATAAAAATCATCAGTGTCTCCATTTGAGGTGATCTGAATGTGATTCCAATGACGTCACACTCAAGTAACATTCTGTAACAGAACATTCTATAGCACTTGTCACCCAGCAACAAATTGTTTCGACTCACTGTCCTGATGAATTCTAGGACTTCAAAGGTCAGCAAATCACCAGTGGCTCTATTTGAAGTGATCTGAGATTGATTCTCACAAAATATGCCATCCAATACACTCAGTTGCTTTTGCCAGGTCAAAATGCCCCAACAAGTAGCACTTTCTGAATTTAACAGTCAAGTTAATGCTCAAATCAGGGTAATTCTACTGACTGATAAAAACTGATGAATGATGGGACTTCAGAGGTCACCAAACCTACCCCAACAAGAAGCACTTACTGCATTCAGAACTCAAGTCAGTGCCCATGTTTGGGTAATGTTGGTGACAAATGTATGCATTTAGCTAGTCATGTGAAAATGATGAAAGTGACAGTGATATGTCTGTTGAAGAACTCACAACCAATACAACCCCAAAGAGAAGCACTTGTGAACATAAAAATCATCAGTGTCTCCATTTGAGGTGATCTGAATGTGATTCCAATGACATCATTCTTCAGTTTCAGTCTGTAGCATTTGTCATGTACAGCCACCCCACCAAGTAACACTTACTGAATTCAAATTGATTCTCACAAAATATGCCATCCAACACACTCAGTTGCTTTTGCCAGGTAAAAATGCCCCAACAAGTAGGACTTTCTGAACTTAACAGTCAAGTTAATGCTCAAATCAGGGTAATTCTACTGACTGATGAAAACTGATGAATGATAGGATGTCAGAGGTCACCAAAACTACCCCAACAAGAAGCACTTACTGCATTCAGAACTCAAGTCAGTGCTCACGTTTGGGTAATGTTGTTGACAAATGTATGCATTTAGCTAGTCATGTGAAAATGATGAAAGTGACAGTGATATGTCTGTTGAAGAACTCACAACCAAGACAACCCCAAAGAGAAGCTCTTATGAGCATAAAAATCATCAGTGTCTCCATTTGAGGTGATCTGAATGTGATTCCAATGACATCATTCTTCAGTTTCAGTCTGTAGCATTTGTCATGTACAGCCACCCCACCAAGTAGCACTTACTGAATTCAAACACATCTCAGTGCTCAAGTTGGGCCAATATCACAGACTTGAAGTGAGCGATCCTCTTTGCTTATGGCTTCTCCTTAGTCCCGATGTTTCTTTCTGGCATTTTCTGTGCTGTGTACCAGTTGCAGTGGAAGTGTTGTTCCTTTCACAGATTTGCCCATCTTAAATACATAATGCAGCCATTTCCACCCAACTCTGCCTTCTTTTTCATGAAGTTTCAATGGTCTTGACAATGATAGGTAAACAATAGCACTATTTGTACTTGATGAACAGACAACCATCATCTTAAATTCATGCATGCCATTAGAAGTTGATGAGTGGTCAATTAGACTCCAATGAGTTTTCTTGATGCAACTCATTACCACATTGTGGCCTGAAGTTGCAGCTCCATCAGCAGTACTTTAAAGCAATACAAAGAAGCATAGTTAGCACTGAAAATCTACTCCAAAGGGCACATTCTGCAAAAAGACCCTAAGAATGTGACTAAAATGTAAGTGCATCTATTACCAAAGTTTGCAAATGACACACAGATAACACACCTGAAGATGTATAGGTCAGCACAATTACCCCAACAAAAAGCACTTACTGCATTGAGAAACAAAGTTGGTGATAGTGTTAGGGTAATAATAATGACCAATTTTAGCTGTTGATGAGAAAATCTGTATTGCATTGAATCAAATCAGAGTGACACCCCAACTATATAGCACTTTCTTAGCATTGGAGTCAAAAAGTTGCTTAAGTTGAAGTGTATCTCTCACTGAAATCTGCATCCGAATTATAGAAGTGATTTCTTCAAACAGTTCTTTGGATATTTTTCCATCAAAGAGATTGTCAGAACCAAAACAACGCCAAAGAGATGCACTTATGAACACAAGAATCACCAGTGTTTCTATTTGAAGTGATCTGAGGTTGATTCTCACAAAAAATGGCACCCATTACATTCAGTTGCTTTTGTCAGTTACAACTGCCCCAACAAGTAGCACTTACTGAATTTAACAGTCAAGTCAGTGCTCAAGTCAGGGTAATACTACTGACTGACCGAAATTGTAAAAATAGCTTTCTTCACCTGTCCTGATAAATTACAGGACTTCAGAGGTCACCAAAACTACCCCAACAAGAAGCACTTACTGCATTCAGAACTCAAGTCAATGTTTGGGTAATGTTGATTACACATGTATGCATTTAGCCAGTCATGTGAAAATGATGAGACAGTGATATGTGATATGTCTGTTGAAGAACTCACAACCAAGACAACCCCAAAGAGAAGCACTTATGAACATAAAAATCATCAGTGTCTCCATTTGAGGTGATCTGAATGTGATTTCAATGACGTCACACTCAAGTAACATTCTGTAACAGAACATTCTATAGCACTTGTCGCCCAGCAACAAATTGTTTAGAATCACTGTCCTGATGAATTCTAGGACTTCAAAGGTCAGCAAATCACCAGTGGCTCTATTTGAAGTGATCTGAGATTGATTCTCACAAAATATGCCATCCAATACACTCAGTTGCTTTTGCCAGGTCAAAATGCCCCCAACAAGTAGCACTTTCTGAATTTAACAGTCAAGTTAATGCTCAAATCAGGGTAATTCTACTGACTGATAAAAACTGATGAATGATGGGACTTCAGAGGTCACCAAACCTACCCCAACAAGAAGCACTTACTGCATTCAGAACTCAAGTCAGTGCCCATGTTTGGGTAATGTTGGTGACAAATGTATGCATTTAGCTAGTCATGTGAAAATGATGAAAGTGACAGTGATATGTCTGTTGAAGAACTCACAACCAAGACAACCCCAAAGAGAAGCACTTGTGAACATAAAAATCATCAGTGTCTCCATTTTAGGTGATCTGAATGTGATTCCAATGACATCACACTCAAGTAACATTCTGTAACAGAACATTCTACAGCACTTGTCACCCAGCAACAAATTGTTTCGAATCACTGTCCTGATGAATTCTAGGACTTCAAAGTTCAGCAAATCACCAGTGGCTCTATTTGAAGTGATCTGAGATTGATTCTCACAAAATATGCCATCCAATACACTCAGTTGCTTTTGCCAGGTCAAAATGCCCCCAACAAGTAGCACTTTCTGAATTTAACAGTAAAGTTAATGCTCAAATCAGGGTAATTCTACTGACTGATAAAAACTGATGAATGATGGGACTTCAGAGGTCACCAAAACTACCCCAACAAGAAGCACTTACTGCATTCAGAACTCAAGTCAGTGCCCATGTTTGGGTAATGTTGGTGACAAATGTAGGCATTTAGCTAGTCATGTGAAAATGATGAAAGTGACAGTGATATGTCTGTTGAAGAACTCACAACCAAGACAACCCCAAAGAGAAGCACTTGTGAACATAAAAATCATCAGTGTCTCCATTTGAGGTGATCTGAATGTGATTCCAATGACATCACACTCAAGTAACATTCTGTAACAGAACATTCTACAGAACTTGTCACCCAGCAACAAATTGTTTCGAATCACTGTCCTGATGAATTCTAGGACTTCAAAGTTCAGCAAATCACCAGTGGCTCTATTTGAAGTGATCTGAGATTGATTCTCACAAAATATGCCATCCAATACACTCAGTTGCTTTTGCCAGGTAAAAATGCCCCAACAAGTAGCACTTTCTGAATTTAACAGTCAAGTTAATGCTCAAATCAGGGTAATTCTACTGACTGATGAAAACTGATGAATGATAGGATGTCAGAGGTCACCAAAACTACCCCAACAAGAAGCACTTACTGCATTCAGAATTCAAGTCAGTGCTCACGTTTGGGTAATGTTGGTGACAAATGTATGCATTTAGCTAGTCATGTGAAAATGATGAAAGTGACAGTGATATGTCTGTTGAAGAACTCACAACCAAGACAACCCCAAAGAGAAGCACTTATGAGCATAAAAATCATCAGTGTCTCCATTTGAGGTGATCTGAATGTGATTCCAATGACATCATTCTTCAGTTTCAGTCTGTAGCATTTGTCATGTACAGCCACCCCACCAAGTAGCACTTACTGAATTCAAACACATCTCAGTGCTCAAGTTGGGCCAATATCACAGACTTGCAGTGAGCGATCCTCCTTGCTTATGGCTTCTCCTTAGTCCCGATGTTTCTTTCTGGCATTTTCTGTGCTGTGTACCAGTTGCAGTGGAAGTGTTGTTCCTTTCACAGATTTGCCCATCTTAAATACAGAATGCAGCCATTTCCACCCAACTCCGCCTTCTTTTTCATGAAGTTTCAATGGTCTTGACAATGATAGGTAAACAATAGCACTATTTGTACTTGATGAACAGACAACCATCATCTTAAATTCATGCATGCCATTAGAAGTTGATGAGTGGTCAATTAGACTCCAATGAGTTTTCTTGATGCAACTCATTACCACGTGGTGACTTGAAGTTGCAGCTCCATCAGCAGTACTTTAAAGCAATACAAAGAAGCATAGTTAGCACTGAAAATCTACTCCAAAGGGCACATTCTGCAAAAAGACCCTAAGAATGTGACTAAAATGTAAGTGCATCTATTACCAAAGTTTGCAAATGACACACAGCTAACACACCTGAAGATGTATAGGTCAGCACAATTACCCCAACAAAAAGCACTTACTGCATTGAGAAACAAAGTTGGTGATAGTGTTAGGGTAATAATAATGACCAATTTTAGCTGTTGATGAGAAAATCTGTATTGCATTGAATCCAATCAGAGTGACACCCCAACTATATAGCACTTTCTTAGCATTGGAGTCAAAAAGTTGCTTAAGTTGAAGTGTATCTCTCACTGAAATCTGCATCCGAATTATAGAAGTGATTTCTTCAAACAGTTCTGTGGATATTTTTCCATCAAAGAGATTGTCAGAACAAAAACAACGCCAAAGAGATGCACTTATGAACACAAGAATCACCAGTGTTTCTATTTGAAGTGATCTGAGGTTGATTCTCACAAAAAATGGCACCCATTACATTCAGTTGCTTTTGTCAGTTACAACTGCCCCAACAAGTAGCACTTACTGAATTTAACAGTCAAGTCAGGGTAATACTACTGACTGACTGAAATTGTCAAAACAGCTTTCTTCACCTGTCCTGATGAATTACAGGACTTCAGAGGTCACCAAAACTACCCCAACAAGAAGCACTTACTGCATTCAGAACTCAAGTCAGTGCCCATGTTTGGGTAATGTTGGTGACAAATGTATGCATTTAGCTAGTCATGTGAAAATGATGAAAGTGACAGTGATATGTCTGTTGAAGAACTCACAACCAAGACAACCCCAAAGAGAAGCACTTGTGAACATAAAAATCATCAGTGTCTCCATTTGAGGTGATCTGAATGTGATTCCAATGACATCACACTCAAGTAACATTCTGTAACAGAACATTCTACAGAACTTGTCACCCAGCAACAAATTGTTTCGAATCACTGTCCTGATGAATTCTAGGACTTCAAAGTTCAGCAAATCACCAGTGGCTCTATTTGAAGTGATCTGAGATTGATTCTCACAAAATATGCCATCCAATACACTCAGTTGCTTTTGCCAGGCCAAAATGCCCCAACAAGTAGCACTTTCTGAATTTAACAGTCAAGTTAATGCTCAAATCAGGGTAATTCTACTGACTGATGAAAACTGATGAATGATAGGATGTCAGAGGTCACCAAAACTACCCCAACAAGAAGCACTTACTGCATTCAGAACTCAAGTCAGTGCTCACGTTTGGGTAATGTTGGTGACAAATGTATGCATTTAGCTAGTCAAGTGAAAATGATGAAAGTGACAGTGATATGTCTGTTGAAGAACTCACAACCAAGACAACCCCAAAGAGAAGCACTTATGAGCATAAAAATCATCAGTGTCTCCATTTGAGGTGATCTGAATGTGATTCCAATGACATCATTCTTCAGTTTCAGTCTGTAGCATTTGTCATGTACAGCCACCCCACCAAGTAGCACTTACTGAATTCAAACACATGCAGAATGCAGCCATTTCCACCCAACTCCGCCTTCTTTTTCATGAAGTTTCAATGGTCTTGACAATGATAGGTAAACAATAGCACTATTTGTACTTGATGAACAGACAACCATCATCTTAAATTCATGCATGCCATTAGAAGTTGATGAGTGGTCAATTAGACTCCAATGAGTTTTCTTGATGCAACTCATTACCACGTGGTGGCTTGAAGTTGCAGCTCCATCAGTAGTACTTTAAAGCAATACAAAGAAGCATAGTTAGCACTGAAAATCTACTCCAAAGGGCACATTCTGCAAAAAGACCCTAAGAATGTGACTAAAATGTAAGTGCATCTATTACCAAAGTTTGCAAATGACACACAGCTAACACACCTGAAGATTTATAGGTCAGCACAATTACCCCAACAAAAAGCACTTACTGCATTGAGAAACAAAGTTGGTGATAGTGTTAGGGTAATAATAATGACCAATTTTAGCTGTTGATGAGAAAATCTGTATTGCATTGAATCCAATCAGAGTGACACCCCAACTATATAGCACTTTCTTAGCATTGGAGTCAAAGAGTTGCTTAAGTTGAAGTGTATCTCTCACTGAAATCTGCATCCGAATTATAGAAGTGATTTCTTCAAACAGTTCTGTGGATATTTTTCCATCAAAGAGATTGTCAGAACCAAAACAACGCCAATGAGATGCACTTATGAACACAAGAATCACCAGTGTTTCTATTTGAAGTGATCTGAGGTTGATTCTCACAAAAAATGGCACCCATTACATTCAGTTGCTTTTGTCAGTTACAACTGCCCCAACAAGTAGCACTTACTGAATTTAACAGTCAAGTCAGGGTAATACTACTGACTGACTGAAATTGTCAAAACAGCTTTCTTCACCTGTCCTGATGAATTACAGGACTTCAGAGGTCACCAAAACTACCCCAACAAGAAGCACTTACTGCATTCACAACTCAAGTCAATGTTTGGGTAATGTTGATTACACATGTATGCATTTAGCCAGTCATGTGAAAATGATGAGACAGTGATATGTGATATGTCTGTTGAAGAACTCACAACCAAGACAACCCCACAGAGAAGCACTTATGAACATAAAAATCATCAGTGTCTCCATTTGAGGTGATCTGAATGTGATTCCAATGACGTCACACTCAAGTAACATTCTGTAACAGAACATTCTATAGCACTTGTCACCCAGCAACAAATTGTTTCGAATCACTGTCCTGATGAATTCTAGGACTTCAAAGGTCAGCAAATCACCAGTGGCTCTATTTGAAGTGATCTGAGATTGATTCTCACAAAATATGCCATCCAATACACTCAGTTGCTTTTGCCAGGTCAAAATGCACCCAACAAGTAGCACTTTCTGAATTTAACAGTCAAGTTAATGCTCAAATCAGGGTAATTCTACTGACTGATAAAAACTGATGAATGATGGGACTTCAGAGGTCACCAAAACTACCCCAACAAGAAGCACTTACTGCATTCACAACTCAAGTCAATGTTTGGGTAATGTTGATTACACATGTATGCATTTAGCCAGTCATGTGAAAATGATGAGACAGTGATATGTGATATGTCTGTTGAAGAACTCACAACCAAGACAACCCCAAAGAGAAGCACTTATGAACATAAAAATCATCAGTGTCTCCATTTGAGGTGATCTGAATGTGATTCCAATGACGTCACACTCAAGTAACATTCTGTAACAGAACATTCTATAGCACTTGTCACCCAGCAACAAATTGTTTAGAATCACTGTCCTGATGAATTCTAGGACTTCAAAGGTCAGCAAATCACCAGTGGCTCTATTTGAAGTGATCTGAGATTGATTCTCACAAAATATGCCATCCAATACACTCAGTTGCTTTTGCCAGGTCAAAATGCCCCCAACAAGTAGCACTTTCTGAATTTAACAGTCAAGTTAATGCTCAAATCAGGGTAATTCTACTGACTGATAAAAACTGATGAATGATGGGACTTCAGAGGTCACCAAAACTACCCCAACAAGAAGCACTTACTGCATTCAGAACTCAAGTCAGTGCCCATGTTTGGGTAATGTTGGTGACAAATGTATGCATTTAGCTAGTCATGTGAAAATGATGAAAGTGACAGTGATATGTCTGTTGAAGAACTCACAACCAAGACAACCCCAAAGAGAAGCACTTGTGAACATAAAAATCATCAGTGTCTCCATTTGAGGTGATCTGAATGTGATTCCAATGACATCACACTCAAGTAACATTCTGTAACAGAACATTCTACAGCACTTGTCACCCAGCAACAAATTGTTTCGAATCACTGTCCTGATGAATTCTAGGACTTCAAAGTTCAGCAAATCACCAGTGGCTCTATTTGAAGTGATCTGAGATTGATTCTCACAAAATATGCCATCCAATACACTCAGTTGCTTTTGCCAGGTCAAAATGCCCCAACAAGTAGCACTTTCTGAATTTAACAGTCAAGTTAATGCTCAAATCAGGGTAATTCTACTGACTGATGAAAACTGATGAATGATAGGATGTCAGAGGTCACCAAAACTACCCCAACAAGAAGCACTTACTGCATTCAGAACTCAAGTCAGTGCTCACGTTTGGGTAATGTTGGTGACAAATGTATGCATTTAGCTAGTCATGTGAAAATGATGAAAGTGACAGTGATATGTCTGTTGAAGAACTCACAACCAAGACAACCCCAAAGAGAAGCACTTATGAGCATAAAAATCATCAGTGTCTCCATTTGAGGTGATCTGAATGTGATTCCAATGACATCATTCTTCAGTTTCAGTCTGTAGCATTTGTCATGTACAGCCACCCCACCAAGTAGCACTTACTGAATTCAAACACATGCAGAATGCAGCCATTTCCACCCAACTCCGCCTTCTTTTTCATGAAGTTTCAATGGTCTTGACAATGATAGGTAAACAATAGCACTATTTGTACTTGATGAACAGACACAACCATCATCTTAAATTCATGCATGCCATTAGAAGTTGATGAGTGGTCAATTAGACTCCAATGAGTTTTCTTGATGCAACTCATTACCACGTGGTGGCTTGAAGTTGCAGCTCCATCAGCAGTACTTTAAAGCAATACAAAGAAGCATAGTTAGCACTGAAAATCTACTCCAAAGGGCACATTCTGCAAAAAGACCCCTAAGAATGTGACTAAAATGTAAGTGCATCTATTACCAAAGTTTGCAAATGACACACAGCTAACACACCTGAAGATGTATAGGTCAGCACAATTACCCCAACAAAAAGCACTTACTGCATTGAGAAACAAAGTTGGTGATAGTGTTAGGGTAATAATAATGACCAATTTTAGCTGTTGATGAGAAAATCTGTATTGCATTGAATCCAATCAGAGTGACACCCCAACTATATAGCACTTTCTTAGCATTGGAGTCAAAAAGTTGCTTAAGTTGAAGTGTATCTCTCACTGAAATCTGCATCCGAATTATAGAAGTGATTTCTTCAAACAGTTCTGTGGATATTTTTCCATCAAAGAGATTGTCAGAACCAAAACAACGCCAAAGAGATGCACTTATGAACACAAGAATCACCAGTGTTTCTATTTGAAGTGATCTGAGGTTGATTCTCACAAAAAATGGCACCCATTACATTCAGTTGCTTTTGTCAGTTACAACTGCCCCAACAAGTAGCACTTACTGAATTTAACAGTCAAGTCAGTGCTCAAGTCAGGGTAATACTACTGACTGACCGAAATTGTCAAAACAGCTTTCTTCACCTGTCCTGATGAATTACAGGACTTCAGAGGTCACCAAAACTACCCCAACAAGAAGCACTTACTGCATTCACAACTCAAGTCAGTGCTCATGTTTGGGTAATGTTGATAACAAATGTATGCATTTAGCTAGTCATGTGAAAATGATGAAAGTGACAGTGATATGTCTGTTGAAGAACTCACAACCAAGACAACCCCAAAGAGAAGCACTTATGAACATAAAAATCATCAGTGTCTCCATTTGAGGTGATCTGAATGTGATTCCAATGAAGTCACACTCAAGTAACATTCTGTAACAGAACATTCTATAGCACTTGTCACCCAGCAACAAATTGTTTCGAATCACTGTCCTGATGAATTCTAGGACTTCAAAGGTCAGCAAATCACCAGTGGCTCTATTTGAAGTGATCTGAGATTGATTCTCACAAAATATGCCATCCAATACACTCAGTTGCTTTTGCCAGGTCAAAATGCCCCCAAACAAGTAGCACTTTCTGAATTTAACAGTCAAGTTAATGCTCAAATCAGGGTAATTCTACTGACTGATAAAAACTGATGAATGATGGGACTTCAGAGGTCACAAAAACTACCCCAACAAGAAGCACTTACTGCATTCAGAACTCAAGTCAGTACTCACGTTTGGGTAAATGTTGGTGACAAATGTAGGCATTTAGCTAGTCATGTGAAAATGATGAAAGTGACAGTGATATGTCTGTTGAAGAACTCACAACCAAGACAACCCCAAAGAGAAGCACTTGTGAACATAAAAATCATCAGTGTCTCCATTTGAGGTGATCTGAATGTGATTCCAATGACATCACACTCAAGTAACATTCTGTAACAGAACATTCTACAGAACTTGTCACCCAGCAACAAATTGTTTCGAATCACTGTCCTGATGAATTCTAGGACTTCAAAGTTCAGCAAATCACCAGTGGCTCTATTTGAAGTGATCTGAGATTGATTCTCACAAAATATGCCATCCAATACACTCAGTTGCTTTTGCCAGGCCAAAATGCCCCAACAAGTAGCACTTTCTGAATTTAACAGTCAAGTTAATGCTCAAATCAGGGTAATTCTACTGACTGATGAAAACTGATGAATGATAGGATGTCAGAGGTCACCAAAACTACCCCAACAAGAAGCACTTACTGCATTCAGAACTCAAGTCAGTGCTCACGTTTGGGTAATGTTGGTGACAAATGTATGCATTTAGCTAGTCAAGTGAAAATGATGAAAGTGACAGTGATATGTCTGTTGAAGAACTCACAACCAAGACAACCCCAAAGAGAAGCACTTATGAGCATAAAAATCATCAGTGTCTCCATTTGAGGTGATCTGAATGTGATTCCAATGACATCATTCTTCAGTTTCAGTCTGTAGCATTTGTCATGTACAGCCACCCCACCAAGTAGCACTTACTGAATTCAAACACATCTCAGTGCTCAAGTTGGGCCAATATCACAGACTTGCAGTGAGCACTCCTCTTTGCTTATGGCTTCTCCTTAGTCCCGATGTTTCTTTCTGGCATTTTCTGTGCTGTGTACCAGTTGCAGTGGAAGTGTTGTTCCTTTCACAGATTTGCCCATCTTAAATACAGAATGCAGCCATTTCCACCCAACTCCGCCTTCTTTTTCATGAAGTTTCAATGGTCTTGACAATGATAGGTAAACAATAGCGCTATTTGTACTTGATGAACAGACAACCATCATCTTAAATTCATGCATGCCATTAGAAGTTGATGAGTGGTCAATTAGACTCCAATGAGTTTTCTTGATGCAACTCATTACCACGTGGTGGCTTGAAGTTGCAGCTCCATCAGCAGTACTTTAAAGCAATACAAATAAGCATAGTTAGCACTGAAAATCTACTCCAAAGGGCACATTCTGCAAAAAGACCCTAAGAATGTGACTAAAATGTAAGTGCATCTATTACCAAAGTTTGCAAATGACACACAGCTAACACACCTGAAGATGTATAGGTCAGCACAATTACCCCAACAAAAAGCACTTATTGCATTGAGAAACAAAGTTGGTGATAGTGTTAGGGTAATAATAATGACCAATTTTAGCTGTTGATGAGAAAATCTGTATTGCATTGAATCCAATCAGAGTGACACCCCAACTATATAGCACTTTCTTAGCATTGGAGTCAAAGAGTTGCTTAAGTTGAAGTGTATCTCTCACTGAAATCTGCATCCGAATTATAGAAGTGATTTCTTAAAACAGTTCTGTGGATATTTTTCCATCAAAGAGATTGTCAGAACCAAAACAACGCCAAAGAGATGCACTTATGAACACAAGAATCACCAGTGTTTCTATTTGAAGTGATCTGAGGTTGATTCTCACAAAAAATGGCACCCATTACATTCAGTTGCTTTTGTCAGTTACAACTGCCCCAACAAGTAGCACTTACTGAATTTAACAGTCAAGTCAGTGCTCAAGTCAGGGTAAAACTACTGACTGACCGAAATTGTCAAAACAGCTTTCTTCACCTGTCCTGATGAATTACAGGACTTCAGAGGTCACCAAAACTACCCCAACAAGAAGCACTTACTGCATTCACAACTCAAGTCAATGTTTGGGTAATGTTGATTACACATGTATGCTTTTAGCCAGTCCTGTGAAAATGATGAGACAGTGATATGTGATATGTCTGTTGAAGAACTCACAACCAAGACAACCCCAAAGAGAAGCACTTATGAACATAAAAATCATTAGTGTTTCAATTTGAGGTGATCTGAATGTGATTCCAATGACATCATTCTTCAGTTTCAGTCTGTAGCATTTGTCATGTACAGCCACCCCACCAAGTAGCACTTACTGAATTCAAACACATCTCAGTGCTCAAGTTCGGCCGATATCACAGACTTGCAGTGAGCGATCCTCTTTGCTTATGGCTTCTCCTTAGTCCAGGTGTTGCTTTCTGGCATTTTCTGTGTTGTGTACCAGTTGCAGTGGAAGTGTTGCTCCTTTCACAGATTTGCCCATCTTAAATACAGAATGCAGCCATTTCCACCCAACTCCGCCCTCTTTTTCATGAAGTTTCAATGGTCTTGACAATGATAGGTAAACAATAGCACTATTTGTACTTGATGAACAGACAACCATCATCTTAAATCCATGCATGCCATTAGAAGTTGATGAGTGGTCAATTAGACTCCAATGAGTTTTCTTGATGCAACTCATTACCACGTGGTGGATTGAAGTTGCAGCTCCATCAGCAGTACTTTAAAGCAATACAAAGAAGCATAGTTAGCACTGAAAATCTACTCCAAAGGGCACATTCTGCAAAAAGACCCTAAGAATGTGACTAAAATGCAAGTGCATCTATTACCAAAGTTTGCAAATGACACACAGCTAACACACCTGAAGATGTATAGGTCAGCACAATTACCCCAACAAAAAGCACTTACTGCATTGAGAAACAAAGTTGGTGATAGTGTTAGGGTACTAATAATGACCAATTTTAGCTGTTGATGAGAAAATCTGTATTGCATTGAATCCAATCAGAGTGACACCCCAACTATATAGCACTTTCTTAGCATTGGAGTCAAAAAGTTGCTTAAGTTGAAGTGTATCTCTCACTGAAATCTGCATCCGAATTATAGAAGTGATTTCTTCAAACAGTTCTGTGGATATTTTTTCATCAAAGAGATTGTCAGAACCAAAACAACGCCAAAGAGATGCACTTATGAACACAAGAATCACCAGTGTTTCTATTTGAAGTGATCTGAGGTTGATTCTCACAAAAAATGGCACCCATTACATTCAGTTGCTTTTGTCAGTTACAACTGCCCCAACAAGTAGCACTTACTGAATTTAACAGTCAAGTCAGTGATCAAGTCAGGGTAATACTACTGACTGACCGAAATTGTCAAAACAGCTTTCTTCACCTGTCCTGATGAATTACAGGACTTCAGAGGTCACCAAAACTACCCCAACAAGAAGCACTTACTGCATTCACAACTCAAGTCAATGTTTGGGTAATGTTTATTACACATGTATGCATTTAGCCAGTCATGTGAAAATGATGAGACAGTGATATGTGATATGTCTGTTGAAGAACTCACAACCAAGACAACCCCAAAGAGAAGCACTTATGAACATAAAAATCATCAGTGTCTCCATTTGAGGTGATCTGAATGTGATTCCAATGACATCACACTCAAGTAACATTCTGTAACAGAACATTCTATAGCACTTGTCACCCAGCAACAAATTGTTTCGAATCACTGTCCTGATGAATTCTAGGACTTCAAAGGTCAGCAAATCACCAGTGGCTCTATTTGAAGTGATCTGAGATTGATTCTCACAAAATATGCCATCCAATACACTCAGTTGCTTTTGCCAGGTCAAAATGCCCCAACAAGTAGCACTTTCTGAATTTAACAGTCAAGTTAATGCTCAAATCAGGGTAATTCTACTGACTGATGAAAACTGATGAATGATAGGATGTCAGAGGTCACCAAAACTACCCCAACAAGAAGCACTTACTGCATTCAGAACTCAAGTCAGTGCTCACGTGTGGGTAATGTTGGTGACAAATGTATGCATTTAGCTAGTCATGTGAAAATGATGAAAGTGACAGTGATATGTCTGTTGAAGAACTCACAACCAAGACAACCCCAAAGAGAAGCACTTATGAGCATAAAAATCATCAGTGTCTCCATTTGAGGTGATCTGAATGTGATACCAATGACATCATTCTTCAGTTTCAGTCTGTAGCATTTGTCATGTACAGCCACCCCACCAAGTAGCACTTACTGAATTCAAACACATCTCAGTGCTCAAGTTGGGCCAATATCACAGACTTGCAGTGAGCGATCCTCTTTGCTTATGGCTTCTCCTTAGTCCTGATGTTTCTTTCTGGCATTTTCTGTGCTGTGTACCAGTTGCAGTGGAAGTGTTGTTCCTTTCACAGATTTGCCCATCTTAAATACAGAATGCAGCCATTTCCACCCAACTCTGCCTTCTTTTTCATGAAGTTTCAATGGTCTTGACAATGATAGGTAAACAATAGCACTATTTGTACTTGATGAACAGACAACCATCATCTTAAATCCATGCATGCCATTAGAAGTTGATGAGTGGTCAATTAGACTCCAATGAGTTTTCTTGATGCAACTCATTACCATGTGGTGGCCTGAAGTTGCAGCTCCATCAGCAGTACTTTAAAGCAATACAAAGAAGCATAGTTAGCACTGAAAATCTACTCCAAAGGGCACATTCTGCAAAAAGACCCTAAGAATGTGACTAAAATGTAAGTGCATCTATTACCAAAGTTTGCAAATGACACACAGCTAACACACCTGAAGATGTATAGGTCAGCACAATTACCCCAACAAAAAGCACTTATTGCATTGAGAAACAAAGTTGGTGATAGTGTTAGGGTAATAATAATGACCAATTTTAGCTGTTGATGAGAAAATCTGTATTGCATTGAATCCAATCAGAGTGACACCCCAACTATATAGCACTTTCTTAGCATTGGAGTCAAAAAGTTGCTTAAGTTGAAGTGTATCTCACTGAAATCTGCATCCGAATTATAGAAGTGATTTCTTCAAACAGTTCTGTGGATATTTTTCCATCAAAGAGATTGTCAGAACCAAAACAACGCCAAAGAGATGCACTTATGAACACAAGAATCACCAGTGTTTCTATTTGAAGTGATCTGAGGTTGATTCTCACAAAAATGGCACCCATTACATTCAGTTGCTTTTGTCAGTTACAACTGCCCCAACAAGTAGCACTTACTGAATTTAACAGTCAAGTCAGGGTAATACTACTGACTGACTGAAATTGTCAAAACAGCTTTCTTCACCTGTCCTGATGAATTACAGGACTTCAGAGGTCACCAAAACTACCCCAACAAGAAGCACTTACTGCATTCAGAACTCAAGTCAGTGCTCATGTTTGGGTAATGTTGATAACAAATGTATGCATTTAGCTAGTCATGTGAAAATGATGAAAGTGACAGTGATATGTCTGTTGAAGAACTCACAACCAAGACAACCCCAAAGAGAAGCACTTATGAGCATAAAAATCATCAGTGTCTCCATTTGAGGTGATCTGAATGTGATTCCAATGACATCATTCTTCATTTTCAGTCTGTAGCATTTGTCATGTACAGCCACCCCACCAAGTAGCACTTACTGAATTCAAACACATCTCAGTGCTCAAGTTGGGCCAATATCACAGACTTGCAGTGAGCGATCCTCTTTGCTTATGGCTTCTCCTTAGTCCCGATGTTTCTTTCTGGCATTTTCTGTGCTGTGTACCAGTTGCAGTGGACGTGTTGTTCCATTCACAGATTTGCCCATCTTAAATACAGAATGCAGCCATTTCCACCCAACTCCGCCTTCTTTTTCATGAAGTTTCAATGGTCTTGACAATGATAGGTAAACAATAGCACTATTTGTACTTGATGAACAGACAACCATCAT
>SEMN01002045.1:0-16599 GCA_005408345.1 Macquaria australasica | reverse complement strand
GTCTGATTGAGACCCCTCAGCACATCATCACTCGCGATAAAAGAGGGTTTCGGTTGAAAAACTCGTCATTTCTGAAAAAGTTTAGAGTGGTGTACGATAAGAGACGTCTGTTTGCTGACGGAAAAACTTTGCCTTTTGGATTTTAGAACATTTTGGAAAAAAAAAAAGACTGAGTACTGTGTACTGTGTACGCCTTTTTCATGTTTGATTGTGTGAAAACTTATTTTGTCAAAAGTGTACTGGAAAACTGTGAACATGTGATGAATTCAAAACATTGTGTGGATATATACTTCTTTTCAACCCATGTACGTTGAACTGCAGAAGATGAATAAAAAGATTAAATTTGTCAAAGGACTGCCTGATTCTTTTGAAGATGAAAATCTGTTTCCTCCTGAACAAACTCATTTGATCGTTCTTGACGATGTTATTTTTCAAGCCTCCGATCACCCTGAAGTGATTAAAATTTTTACGCAGTACAGACATCATAAAAATATGAGCCATTAGTTTGAACAGCAATTATATTAATTTGGGAAAACGGGAGAGGATGCTTTTCTCTGCTGCAACCACTCGTTATTCACTCATTTAGACTCATACAGCAGGTGCGCTTTACATCAACATTTTGTGCGGCTTTCATTTGAGAATTATCAAACTGTTTAGTAAAGTAAAAAAATATATATATTTCCCTTTCATTGTCCACACCTGTGAAAATGTATTTACTTGAGTACTATACTTAAGTGCAATTTTAATGTACTTTATTTGCGTATTTCCATTTTCTACTACTTTGTACTTCTTCGTCACAACATTTCAGAGGAAAATGTTGTACTTCTTACTCCACTATATTCATTTCACGGTTACTTTTCTGGGTCATGTTTTACACATAGGCCTAGAAAACAAATGATCAAGTTATGCCTAATGGCCGCTTTAACTTTTGATAAGTACATTTTTCTGCTAATACTTCCACTTAAGTAAAATTATGAATGCAGGGCTTGCAGTATTTATAATGGAGTGTTTACAGTGTGGTATTAACTAATTTTCCTTATGTGAAAGATCTCAATTCCTCTTCCGCCACTGCTATTTACAAATGAGACAGACTCAATATGTAAACTCATAGGTGAGCTGAGGTCACCTTGCAGTCAGATTGTGAGAAGTGATTATACATGTGTGTCTGTGTCTGTGTGTGTGTATGTGTGTCTTTAGCATGGATTCAGAGTTACAACAGCAGCCATAAGAGTTTATTTCATGTATTGTGGGAAATTTTATTCACCAAATGTGGTATAATATTGATGTATAATGGTGAATCAGTATTGAATCATTGCAGGGTAAGGTCAGAGAGGTCAAATAAGTCATAATCAATATTACAGTATTAATATATTATATATTAATATATTAAGTCAATCAAAGTCAACCATATTGATAATGGTCAGGTAAAGTCAGGTTCAGTCAGGTTCAGTCAGGTTCAGTCATAATCATGATGTAGTCATGTGTTGTTGGATGTGGGCATAATCATAGAAGTCTTGTATTTTTAATTAAGTGCAGCAGCTGGCAGTGGGAGGTTAGAGTATATCAGACAGTGGGAAGAAAAGGGAGGAAACCGTAGTGTCTGACTCAGAGCAGGTTGAAAACATCACAGAAAATAGGCCAAGGTCAGCAGCCCACAGAAGGAGGGTGAAAGGGGTGGCTATAAAAGAAGACGTGTGCATTGGATTGTCAGTTACTTCATGGACTGACTCAGGTCTGTGTGCGCTCGTATGCTTAACTGTTGGTTGCTCCATGAACTAACTCGGGTTTGCTGTACTTGTTGATTTGTCAGTAAACTCTATTCATATTTGAACTCTTTTGACTCAGTTGAATTATTTTTGAGTATTGAAGTGCTTATAGTGTGGGGAAGATCCTGAGGACATCTGGCCCATCTTTGGGATTTTTCTCCCACATCAGTATGCAGCACAGACTATTGTAATTGCACTTTGTTTAGCACATTTATGGGACCGCTTTGAGCCTTAGGACTTTTCTATAGGTGAAATATCTTGATCTCATTTAGTATTCGCTAAGCACCGCCCCACTTCGTTACTGTCACTACGTTTGTTAAGCGGCAAACTTACTTACAAATTCTTTAAACAATGGGCCCTTTATTTCAGGCAGAGGTAGACAAAAGCAGGCTTCTTATTTCTAGGCAGCGCTGATTTTGCCAGTTGAAATGACAACTGTCTGGCACTTTTTTTATCAGCTGTAGCTAGAAAGTTAATTAAGTTACTGTTAACTCGGATGAGTTTGTTGAAAATGTTGTTTCCAGCTGACTTGTTTAAATTGAGAATCATGTTATTGGGTCTCAAATATGCACTTGATGGCTATCTACACGATAATGTGCTGGATTGATAGAAAGACTGATGCTAAAGCTACATGTCCCAAAAAAAAAAAAAGACAACATCCTCACCAGGCAGAAGACATGTAAGCTAACAGAACATCAAGAAACAGCATTATTATTGTATTGCAGTAGATGGTGATAAGTTCACTGTTCAGGGCAGGAGTCTTGCAAATGGTCTAACGGTGATCACTACTTTGACCCTGTTGTTTGTCAGCGTGTCAGTATGTCACAGGAACTTCTATGGGGAAAAAAACAGCCCTGTGTTTTGTTGTTGCTGTCTTGACTCTCCTAATGCACAAGAACCATAAACCCTTTAACAACTATTAACTCTGATTCTCTCATTCTCTCATTCACACAGCTGCAGTGTGAGTGTGGCACAGGATAGTCTGCAGGAAAGGCAGAGATGCTTCTTCTCACAGCCGTGTGTTTTGTCGTTGCTGTCTTGGCTCTCCTAGTCCTAGATTCGTTTCATTTGTGAATATAAACTGCAGCAACCGTGGAAGCAAGCAGTAAACTGGCATACGCCAGTAAACAAGGTTTGTGGATCAGCAGCCTGACAGCCTGGACACATTTGGTGTGTCTTTAGTGTCCTCATTGTGTATGTCCTCACTGTGTTATGTGCAACACCAACATCTTGCTTCGATACGAATTAAGTAGCAAATAACAAACTTCGTACACTTTTAAAAACTAAACAGGTATAACACGTGTCCCAACTCAGGGGCTGGATCCACTGAAAGACGGTCCATGATGAACGTGATTGTTAACAACCACAACCATTCTTCTTCTTCTTCTTGATGGTGTTTAGTTTGAAAGTCCTGAGAAGTGCACAGGACACTCCTAATGCACAAGAACCATAAACCCATTAACAACTCTTATCTCTGATTCTCTCATGACCCCCTGTACCCCCTGGCTCTGCTGTTTTTACAGATGGTGTTAACTGGGGGTTTGTGTTGCTGTCAAAATTTGAAAAAGAGAGGCGGGACTTCCGGTGGGAAATGCCGTGATTTGATTGGACGGGGGCGGGACTTCCGGTGATGACGTGGCACGTTCTGATTGGGACCTGTCAACCCGTTTGACATGAAGGTGTCCCTATATCTCTCTGTTGGGGTTTGGTAGGGCCGCAAGATCTTGTTCACTCAATGGACGCAGGAGCTGGATCTCAGGAACACTGACAGTAGATACACAGGGAGTATGTGGTCCTTCCCAGTCCACACCATAATCCTCACCAACCTGAAATACAGAAGGAATACAGATGTTCAGAATGTGTAGGCCATTTCACTGTGGGTGAATCATTTTGCATGTTTTTATATATAGGGGATGTTTTTACTTGAGAAATCTTGTCCCTCTTTGTGGTTTAGTAACCACAACTGCAAAGGTGAATGGTGGCTTGCAGTAACACTGAAGATTATGCTGAATATGTGGCATGAAGCACCTGTGTAGTGCATACAGGTCAATCTCTTGGTCAGGATTGAGTAATCCTTCGGCCTCCAACTGGATGAATATTGTGTAGTAGAGATGAAGAACATTTTCACACACATCTCTCCAAAGGCGCTCAATTCTGCAAAGACATAATGAAATACAGCCTAAATTATATTGTATTTCTGGCAGTACACATTATTCAACAGTTAGCAGGATGGAAAACTTGTACTACGTCTTTACGAGTAATGGCTGATTGACACTTAAGTGGAGACAGCTGATACAAGAGGAGTGTGAACACAGTGATAAGAGAAGTGAGAGCTGGATTTTAGGTAGTGATGGCAAATTCAAATTGTGTTGAACTGGTTATAAACTGCCAGTTCACCACCATCACCTCCGGCACCGCCTAAATTTAAGTATTGTTTGTGTGAAGGAATTTTCCTTCTTTAGGCTAAAGGTAAAGGACACAATGGTTCCCCAGGTCACATTCGGGTCATTTGTAAACCTAAAAGTATTAGGTCATATACTGTTTCATTCAGAGCAATAGTTCAGCTCTCTGTCTCCAAGGATAACTGGTCAGGGTGCAGCTGTCCTGATAAGGCTGTCTCCATCTCCCAGGAGACCAAGGTCATTGGAGATAGACAATGTTATACCCTAGACTCCACAGTGATATACTGTCTCCTCTTTGGCTCTGAGATATGCACTAAATATGACGTGGAGTATCATATAACGTGTCTATCTGGTAGTGCTGTAGCTAAATTTAAGGAAGTGATTCCATCGGCATTGAATTCAGTTCCATGTCTCAATGTAACAGATGACTCCTATGCTAACTTTAGTCCCTCCCAAATTGATCATCTTGTTGTTAGTGCTGCAGGCTCACTACGAATAACACTCGACTCTATCGCCCCTCTAAAAAAGAAGATAATAAAACAGAGGAGGTTAGCTCCATGGTATAACCCGCAAACCCGCAAATTAAAACAAACATCAAAATCCTTGAAAGGAATTCATGCCCACCAATCTGGAAGAATCACGTTTAGCCTGGCAAGTTAGTCTTAAAATTTATAGGAAGGCCCTCCGTAATGCCAGAGCAGCTTACTACTCATCATTAATAGAGGAAAATAAGAACAACCCTAGGTTTCTGTTCAGCACTGTAGCCAGGCTGACAGAGAGTCACAGCTCTGTTGAGCCATGTATTCCTATAGACCTCAGTAGTAATGACTTTATGAGCTTCTTTAATGATAAAATTCTAACTATTAGAGACAAAATTCAGCACCTCCTGCCCTCAGTTGGTAATGACTTATCTTCAAACACAGGAACCTTAGAAACAACTGTAAAACCTGTACATTTAGACTGCTTTTCTCCCTAACTTCCATGATTTCCTCATCTAAGCCATCAACGTGTCTCTTGGACCCCGTCCCAACTGGGCTGCTTAAAGAAATTTTACCCTTAGTTAGCACTTATGTACTAGATATGATCAATCTGTCCTTATTTAAAGGCTATGTGCCACAGTCCTTTAAAGTAGCTGTAATTAAGCCCCTTCTTAAAAAGCCCACTCTTGATCCAGGGATTTTGTCAAATTATAGACCTATATCTAACCCTCCTTTTCTCTCTAAGGTCCTTGAGAAATCAGTCGCCAATCAGTTGTGTGACTTTCTACACAACAACAAGCTGTTTGAGGATTTTCAGTCAGGATTTAGAGTACATCATAGCACAGAGACGGCACTGGTGAAAGTTACAAATGACCTTCTAATTGCATCAGACAAAGGACTTTGTTCTGTACTTGTCTTACTAGATCTTAGTGCTGCATTCGATACCATTGACCATCACATCTCTATTACAGAGACTAGAACATTTTATTACATTAAAGGTACCGTGCACTGGGTTGGTTTAAATCCTATTTATCAGATCGAGTATCAGTTTGTACACGTTAATGATGAATCCTTCTATGCACGCAAAGTTAGTCACGGAGTTCCACAAGGTTCTGTGCCGACCAATTCTATTTACCTTATATATGCTTCCTTTAGGCAATATTATTAGGTGCTAATTCCATAAATTTTCATTGTTATGCAGATGATACCCAATTATATTTATCGATCAAGCCAGATGAAACCAATCAATTAGCTAAACTTCAAGCATGTCTTAAGGACATAAAAACCTGGATGACCTGCAATTTTCTGATGTTAAACTCAGACAAAACCGAAGTTATTGTACTTGGCCCCGAACACCTTCAAAACACATTATCTAAAGATATAGTTTCTCTAGATGGCATTGCCCTGGCCTCCAGCGAAACCGTAAGGAATCTTGGAGTTATCTTTGATCAGGATATGTCCTTTAACTCCCACATAAAACAAACTTCAAGAACTGCCTTTTTTCATTTACATAACATTGCAAAAATCAGGCACATTCTCTCTCAAAAAGATGTAGAAAAACTAGTCCATGCATTTGTTACGTCTAGGCTGGACTATTGCAACTCTCTATTATCAGGCTGCCCCAATAAGTCCCTTAAGACTCTCCAGTTGATTCAGAATGCTGCGGCACGTTTACTGACAAGAACCAGAAAAAGAGAACATATTTCTCCAATATTAGCTTCTCTACACTGGCTCCCTGTAAAATCCAGAATAGAATTTAAAAATCCTTCTCCTCACCTTCAAAGCCCTAAATAGTCAGGCACCATCATATCTTAAAGAGCTCATAGTACCCTATTACCCCACTAGAGCACTGCGCTCCCAGAATGCAGGGTTCCTTGTGGTTCCTAGAGTATCTAAAAGTAGAATGGGAGCCAGAGCCTTCAGCTATCAAGCTCCTCTCCTGTGGAACCAGATCCCAGCTTGTGTACGGGAGGCGGACAACCTCCTCACATTTAAGAGTAGGCTTAAGACTTCCCTCTTTGATAAAGCTTATAGTAGGGCTGACTCAGGTGACCCCTGAGCCCCCCTTTAGTTATGCTGCTATAGGCCTAGACTGCCGGGGGACTTCCTATGATGCACTGAGCTCCTTTCTCCTCCTCTTCCTCTCCATCTGTACGCCCTCATATCCCATCAATGCTTGTTATTAATTCAACTTCTTCCCGTAGTTGTGTGCTTTCTCTCTCTCTCTCTCTCTCTCCCCACTCTGTTTCTGCAGGTATTTCTGCCTCCTGAGCTGTGGAAGTCTGTCTGTGGTTACTCAGCCTGCCGCCCCGTGTTCCTGCTCTGCACCCGCTGATGCTATTGTTGTTGTTGCTGTTATTAGTATTGCTATTATAATGTTGTTTCTTAGTGTTGTTTCATGGTGTTAACATCGTGCCATTACCATATCTATGCTGTATTGAGCTGCTGTATGTTCTTCTTCCTCCTGCTCTCTCTCTCCCGCTCCCCCCTTTCAACCCAACCGGTCGAGGCAGATGACCGCCCACCTTGAGCCTGGTTCTGCTCGAGGTTTCTACCTGTTAAAAGGGAGTTTTTCCTTGCCACTGTCGCATAGTGCTTGCTCATGGTGGGAACTGTTGGGTCTCTGTAAATATAAAGAGTCGGTCTAGACCTGCTCTATTCGAAAAAGTGCCCTGAGATAACTTTGTTATGATATGGCGCTATATAAATAAAACTGAATTGAATTGAATTGACTTTCGTTAACTTACGCATAAGCAATTCCTTGTTTGGAATCCAATACCCAATAGAATATTCACACTTCTTCAGCTGGGTGAAGAATAACCTTATTTGGACTTGTGGTGGTGAAACTCATATGTCTAGTACAGGGTTATATACTCCAGGAAGTAACCTTCAGAATTGGATGGCAATACACAGTGTTTACTTGTGCTGCTAGTCTCTATTCACCTGGATTCAGCTTCAATAAATGCTTCTGCGTAAGACATCCAGGTCTCCTGAAACTTCTTCACTCGCAAGTTAAACAGCTTCCTGATTTCCATTCAGTTCACTTAAAAAAAATACCCAAAAATATGACAACACTGAATACACTATTGAAACCACTTATGAAATCTGAATCCTTATAAAATGTTGATAAAATATGTATTTGATACTTTAAAATAAAAGGTGTAGCCTACTATTTTTGAGCACCTTGTCTTTCCAAAGCTGCTTACTCCAAATATGTTGATAAGTTTAAAGTGTTAATATGATATACATGAAAATTTAACTGTATTCTGGCTACTGAAATTTACTTGATATGTGTGGTCAGTTACATTTTTTGACTACACATGACTCATTACTGTGTTGGTGTTGCTGTTCGTAGAGCTATGACAGTGCTGTTGCTTTCCTCGTACAATACAATCTTTGGCCAAGTACTGAAACTGAGCTGCAGAGAGTACATTAAGTAACCACATTGGTAAACCACGTTGGTAAATAACCCCAATCATGTCATAAACTTTATCTAAATGCAATATGACGCTGCTGTATTGGAGTACTCATTTAATGTTAATTGGCTACCACTAATATAATCTGCCGCCAGCAACATTTGTGATTTTGAAATAGTTAGTGCTGGCTAAAAATAAATTTGAAATCTTGCAGAGGGTGGAGACAGGCCTTTTCTCCCGGTTTCATCCTCCTTTAATTATCTATTTAGTTTTTTTTCTCCATACCTTTGGTTATGAACACTCCTTCTGGTAATATGAGAGTTCCTGTTCTCCCCTCGTGTTTGGACCATGAAATGAGCAACCCTGACATTCTCCCCCCCCTTGTCTCTGCAAATGGCTAGCCAATATAATGCCACCATGGACAATAATCCTCCATCTGTGTGAAATATAACAGGATTAATATTTGACTGGGGCCTCATGTCCAAATCACAGCTCAAATCTATACATTGTGGCACACCCCTATTCAAAGTCAATGGACGGGAATGTTTGAGGCCAAGACAATGAGAACTAGCGAACCCGGACACAACCCTTACCTGAAACCACCCATTCTTTGGCTTGTGAAAGGGCAAATTGGAGCCAAGTGACCAGCAGCTGGTGCACCTGAGACACCATAGATAATTTGCATAGATTTGCATATTACTTGCAAAACCAGCATTACAATATGTCACAAGAGTTGTGATTATGAGATGATTTGCATGTGTCGATCATGAGCGTATCATTCATTTGAACTACTCTTTGATATGAACTAGTAGTAACAAGTCATCTCAGAGAGTAATTTGTTCATTTTGGCCGCGCATGCGCAACAATAATAATGCATGAGTTTCGTTTTTCTCATGTGGCAGCTAGACAGGCTCCGTATTGGACAGAAATGAGTAGTTCACCACGCGACTGGGTCTTGGTCTTAAAGTCGTTCGTTCATTTTACACGACAGCTACACAGGCTCAGTATTGGACAGAAATGTTTTCCAGATACCCAACCTGGAAAACAGTACAGCCAATTCTATTTGTTATAGTGTACCGAGCTCCTGGACCGTATTCTGAATTTTTATCTGAATTCTCAGAGTTCTTATCAGGTTTAGTCCTTAAAACAGATAAAATAATTATTGTAGGTGATTTTAATATTCATGTGGATGTAGAAAATGATAGCCTTAGTGCTGCGTTTATCTCATTATTAGATTCGATTGGTTTCTGTCAGAGTGTACATAAACCCACTCACTGTTTTAACCACACCCTCGACCTTGTTCTTGTTTATGGATTGAAATTGAACATCTAATAGTCTTTCCACAGAATTCTTTTTTATCAGACCATTTTTATTAACTTTTGAATTCCTATTACTGGACTACACGCCATTAGGCAAACATTCCTACACTAGATGTCTATCTGATAGTGCTGTAGCTAAATTTAAGGAAGTGATTCCATCGGCATTAAATTCAGTTCCATGTCTCAATGTAACAGATGACTCCTATGCTAACTTTAGTCCCTCCCAAATTGATCATCTTGTTGATAGTGCTGCAGGCTCACTACGAATAACACTCGACTCTATCGCCCCTCTAAAAAAGAAGATAATAAAACAGAGGAGGTTAGCTCCATGGTATAACCCGCAAACCCGCAAATTAAAACAAACATCGCGAAAACTTGAAAGGAAATGGCGTTCCACCAATCTGGAAGAATCACGTTTAGCCTGGCAAGATAGTCTTAAAATTTATAGGAAGGCCCTCCGTAATGCCAGAGCAGCTTACTACTCATCATTAATAGAGGAAAATAAGAACAACCCCAGGTTTCTGTTCAGCACTGTAGCCAGGCTGACAGAGAGTCACAGCTCTGTTGAGCCATGTATTCCTATAGACCTCAGTAGTAATGACTTCATGAGCTTTAAAGATAAAATTCTAACTATTAGAGAAAAAATTCAGCACCTCCTGCCCTCAGTTGGTACTGACTTATCTTCAAACACAGGAACCTTAGAAACAACTGTAAAACCTGTACATTTAGACTGCTTTTCTCCCATCAACCTTAATCAACTAACTTCCATGATTTCCTCATCTAAGCCATCAACGTGTCTCTTAGACCCCGTCCCAACTAGGCTGCTTAAAGAAATTTTACCCTTAGTTAGCACTTATTTACTAGATATGATCAATCTGTCCTTATTAAAAGGCTATGTGCCACAGTCCTTTAAAGTAGCTGTAATTAAGCCTCTTCTTAAAAAGCCCACTCTTGATCCAGGGATTTTGTCAAATTATAGACCTATATCTAACCCTCCTTTTCTCTCTAAGGTCCTTGAGAAAGCAGTCGCCAATCAGTTGTGTGACTTTCTACACAACAACAAGCTGTTTGAGGATTTTCAGTCAGGATTTAGAGTGCATCATAGCACAGAGACAGCACTGGTGAAAGTTACAAATGACCTTCTAATTGCATCAGACAAAGGACTTGTCTCTGTACTTGTCTTACTAGATCTTAGTGCTGCATTCGATACCATTGACCATCACATTCTATTACAGAGACTAGAACATTTAATTGGCATTAAAGGTACTGCACTAAGCTGGTTTAAATCCTATTTATCAGATCGTTATCAGTTTGTACACGTTAATGATGAATCCTCTATGCACGCCAAAGTTAGTCACGGAGTTCCACAAGGTTCTGTGCTTGGACCAATTCTATTTACCTTGTATATGCTTCCTTTAGGCAATATTATTAGGAAGCACTCCATAAATTTTCATTGTTATGCAGATGATACCCAATTGTATTTATCGATCAAGCCAGATGAAACCAATCAATTAGCTAAACTTCAGGCATGCCTTAAGGACATAAAGGCCTGGATGACCTGCAATTTTCTGATGTTAAACTCAGACAAAACCGAAGTTATTGTACTTGGCCCCGAACACCTTCGAAACACATTATCTAAAGATATAGTTTCTCTAGATGGCATTTCCCTGGCCTCCAGCGAAACCGTAAGGAATCTTGGAGTTATCTTTGATCAGGATATGTCCTTTAACTCCCAAATAAAACAAACTTCAAGAACTGCCTTTTTTCATTTACGTAACATTGCAAAAATCAGACACATCCTATCTCAAAAAGATGCAGAAAAACTAGTCCATGCATTTGTTACGTCTAGGCTGGACTATTGCAACTCTCTATTATCAGGCTGCCCCAATAAATCCCTTAAGACTCTCCAGCTGATTCAGAATGCTGCGGCACGTTTACTGACAAGAACCAGAAAAAGAGAACATATTTCTCCAATATTAGCTTCTCTACACTGGCTCCCTGTAAAATCCAGAATAGAATTTAAAATCCTTCTCCTCACCTTCAAAGCCCTAAATGGTCAGGCACCATCATATCTTAAAGAGCTCATAGTACCCTATTACCCCACTAGAGCACTGCGCTCCCAGAATGCAGGGTTCCTTGTGGTTCCTAGAGTCTCTAAAAGTAGAATGGGAGCCAGAGCCTTCAGCTATCAAGCTCCTCTCCTGTGGAACCAGATCCCAGTTTGTGTACGGGAGGCGGACAACCTCCTCACATTTAAGAGTAGGCTTAAGACTTTCCTCTTTGATAAAGCTTATAGTAGGGCTGACTCAGGTGACCCTGAGCCCCCCCTTAGTTATGCTGCTATAGGCCTAGACTGCCGGGGGACTTCCTATGATGCACTGAGCTCCTTTCTCCTCCTCTTCCTCTCCATCTGTACGCCCTCATATCCCATCAATGCTTGTTATTAATTCAACTTCTTCCCGTAGTTGTGTGCTTTCTCTCCTCTCTCTCCCTCCCCTTCTGTTGCTTTCTGCAGGTGTTTCTGCCTCTGGAGCTGTGGAGGTCTGGGTCTGTGGTTGCTGCCGCCTGCTGCCCCCGTGCTCCTGCTCTGCACCCGCTGGTGCTATTGCTGTTGTTGCTGTTATTAGTATTGCTATTATAATGTTGCTCTTAGTGTTGTTTCTGTTGGTGTTAACATCAATGCCATTACCATATCTATGCTGTATTGAGCTGCTGTATGTTCTCTTTCCTCCTGCTCTCTCTCTCCCGCTCCCCCCTTCCCCTTCAACCCAACCGGTCGAGGCAGATGACCGCCCACCTTGAGCCTGGTTCTGCTCGAGGTTTCTACCTGTTAAAAGGGAGTTTTTCCTTGCCACTGTCGCATAGCGCTTGCTCATGGTGGGAACTGTTGGGGTCTCTGTAAATATAAAGAGTCGGTCTAGACCTGCTCTATTAGAAAAAGTGCCCTGAGATAACTTTGTTATGATATGGCGCTATATAAATAAAACTGAATTGAATTGAATTGAAAAAGAGACCTCACTCGAGGAGGTGGAGGAAGACTCTGGCTTCCTCCACAGATGGGCTTGTTCTGGGCTCCCATCTTCCCTCTTCTCCTGAGACTCCAGGAGACTCAGGAGGACAATTCCTGATATAGGCCTCTTGGCCTGCTGGGCATTGGGGAGGGGACATCCCTGCGCCCTGTCGCCCTGTGACTGTGGTCATTTTCCTGTTATTGCTGGCTGCAATGCTTCTGCCTGCATTGCCCCATCTTCCTCACTATTCTCCACGTGTGGGGCAATAGCAGGCCCCTCCCCCTCTCCTGCCTCACCTGATCCCTGTTCTCCAATCACGGGATTTGACAGGAGATTTGAATTTTCTAGCCCAGCCTCTTCAATTAGCTCTCTAACTGCTTCGTCTTGTCCGCCATTTTGTTTGTTCTCCATTCGCTTTCCTCGCTTCAGTTTGTTGGCAAATGATTTAGGGCAGTCTCTGAAGAGGTGGTTTGTTTCTCCACAGAGATTACACTTTCTGCCCTTGGTACATTCCTCAAAAGCATGCCCAATTTCTCTTCAGAGCTTGGGCTGGCCCTGGTAATGAATGTAGCCCCTGTTATTTCCCAGAATTATCACAGACGGCAGATGTTTCAGGCCCCGGAATCCCTGAGGGTCCTGCCATTGTTGAATGGGGACCCTCCAAGCGCAGTTCCAAATGCCATCTTCATCTCTCACTTTGGTAGCCTGGCCTTTCACGGTGCAGTATCTCCCCAACCACAAACAAATGTCATCCGCATTCTCTGTCTCAGCGAACATTCTGACAAAGGCATTATCGGTCAGTTTCTCAACAGTGAAAGAGGAAAACTGGGATTTCGTATTTTCAAAGCGTGTCCAAAAGTCTTTAAACAAAATAGCCGTACGAAAGCTTACATCAAACCCTTTACTGAATGGCAGGGTCACAATGCGGTTAAACTCATCAGGGGTAAAATTCAACGTTTTTCTTTTTTTGGATAAGCTTCCTGGAGAAGTCGAGTCTCGACATCCCCAGGAGCTTAACATCTTTTTGACATTGACTTGACTGTTAAATTCAGTAAGTGCTACTTGTTGGGGCAGTTTTAACTGACAAAAGCAACCGAGTGTATTGGATGCCGTATTTTGTGAGAATCAATCTCAAATACAGCCACCGGTGATTTGCTGACCTTTGCAGTCCTAGAATTCATCAGGACAGTGATTCTAAATAATTTGTTGCTGGGTGACAAGTGCTACAGAATGTTCTGTTACAGAACGTTACTTAAGTGTGATGTCACGGCCTTTGAAGTCCTACAATACATCAGGACAGTGATTCTAAACCATTTGCTGCTGGGTGACAAGTGCTACAGAATGTTCTGTTACAGAATGTTACTTGAGCGTGATGTCATTGGAATCACATTCAGGCCACCTCAAATGGAAACACTGGAGATTGTTGTGTTCATAAGTGCTTTTCTTTGGGGCTGTCTTGGTTGTGAGTTGTTCAACAGACATATCACTGTCACTTTCATCATTTTCACATGACTAGCTAAATGCATACATTTGTCACCAACATAAGCACTGACTTGAGTTCTGAACGCAGTAAGTGCTTGTTGTTGGGATAGGTTTGGTGACCTCCGAAGTCCTATAATTCATCAGGACAGGTGAAGAAAACTGTCGTGACCGTTTTTAATCAGTCCGTAGTATCACGCTGACTCACGTTGCAGCTCGTAATCTTGTTAACTGCCAGTTTCTTGCTTTTCACAAACGCACAAGGCTCAGCTAAACGGCAAAGCCTGCCAAAAATAGGTCGAACTCATTGTTGTTCCTCTCCACGGAAGTCTTTAGTAAAAGGCGAAAGACTTGTACGTGATGAAGAGAAACCCGAGTAAGTACGGGCCTGTCCTCAGGAGCAGCCGACGAGCCTAGTCGTCCCAGTCACTACCCTCACGGTAAGCCTCGCTCTGCTTATCGAGTCCCAAATACCAGGCCACACCCACCCCCACGCTATATCACAGGCCCTATCCAATCGGATTGCGGAGAAATGAAGGCCTGGCTTTTAGACGCAGGCTACCAGACATCAGAAATACTCAGGCTCTTGCAGACTCTCTGTGACAAGTGAGAGAAGGGGAGGGAAAATGCAGGGCACATCTAACAGGTATTGTATAACGGTCGCAACAGGGCAATATTCCCTCTTTTTCTGCCAATCAAAAGTGCAAATCTTGCTGCATTTTTTGAGGCTTCACCTGGCTGTTGATTCTGCTCTGCACTTTCTCCCCCAGTTCTCACGGCTGACAAACAGTGTTTTGAGACTTGGACCCCAATGAGGTTCCACGAGGGACATCAGTGAGCCAACAGAGGGTTTTGCCGCACGTCCAAGCCGTAAATACTGCAATCCACCTTGACTCACGCCTTTTGGTCCAATGCCAAGTAGAGCGAGGAACTTCTCTCTTTGAGTCAGTGTTTGTTTTTTCCACAAGTCAGGTGAAGGGCGCACCGTGCCCGGCGGCACTGCAATACCGGGTCGATGCGTGGAGTGAACGGAGCAAGCCCCTTTTTCAGCTCCTGGTGCCAAAAATCCAATTAATATGTTGTCCCCTTATAGAGGACATATCAGATATTAAACTGATAAGAACAGATACTACACTTGATCTTAGCCAAAAGGCCGAGAAGCGATGAGCCCTAACTGTTTGCTTATTGAGGCCACCTCCTGGAACAGTTCTCCCTTGTCGTGGTGCAGTCATTTTAATTGCGCATAACAATGGCTGCTTCTTAGCACCTCCTCCCAAGCGCTTAAAAATAACAGGTATGAGATCTTAAAAGACTAAAAAGGGAATTACAATGCTAAAAGAGCAGTTAGTCAATTTCTTGTGAATGGAGCTCTTCCTTCACTCTCATGGGTGAAAGGTGACGGGGTTGAGCTTCATTCCCCTGTCGGACTCTAGGGGTCGGCCTCGGACGCGTGGTCGCATTGGATTTTGAGTCCTTAGGGCTTGATTGTAGAGCTACGGTTAAAAAAGAGACCTCACTCGGAGAATTGGAGGGGAAGACTCTGGCTTCCTCCACAGATGAACTGTCTGAGTGGCTCCCAGCTCTTCCCCTCTTCTCTGAGACTCCAGGAGACTCAGAGGACCATTCTGATATAGGCCTCTTGGCCTGCTGGGCATTGGGGAGGGGGACATCCTCGCTATCGCCCTGTGACTGGTCATTTTCCTGTTCTGTGCTAGCTCTGTCTTCTGCCTGCAGTGCCCCATCTTCCTCACTATTCTCCACTTGTGGGGCAATAGCAGGCCCCTCCCCCTCTCCTGCCTCACCTGATCCCTGTTCTCCAATCACGGGATTTGACAGGAGATTTGAATTTTCTAGCCCAGCCTCTTCAATTAGCTCTCTAACTGCTTCGTCTTGTCCGCCATTTTGTTTGTTCTCCATTCGCTTTCCTCGCTTCAGTTTGTTGGCAAATGATTTAGGGCAGTCTCTGAAGAGGTGGTTTGTTTCTCCACAGAGATTACACTTTCTGCCCTTGGTACATTCCTCAAAAGCATGCCCAATTTCTCTTCAGAGCTTGGGCTGGCCCTGGTAACGAATGTAGCCCCTGTTATTTCCCAGAATTATCACAGACGGCAGATGTTTCAGGCCCCGGAATCCCTGAGGGTCCTGCCATTGTTGAATGGGGACCCTCCAAGCGCAGTTCCAAATGCCATCTTCATCTCTCACTTTGGTAGCCTGGCCTTTCACGGTGCAGTATCTCCCCAACCACAAACAAATGTCATCCGCATTCTCTGTCTCAGCGAACATTCTGACAAAGGCATTATCGGTCAGTTTCTCAACAGTGAAAGAGGAAAACTGGGATTTCGTATTTTCAAAGCGTGTCCAAAAGTCTTTAAACAAAATAGCCGTACGAAAGCTTACATCAAACCCTTTACTGAATGGCAGGGTCACAATGCGGTTAAACTCATCAGGGGTAATATTCAACGTTTTTCTTTTTTTGGATAAGCTTCCTGGAGAAGTCGAGTCTCGACATCCCCAGGAGCTTAACATCTTTTTGACATTGACTTGACTGTTAAATTCAGTAAGTGCTACTTGTTGGGGCAGTTTTAACTGACAAAAGCAACCGAGTTTATTGGATGCCGTATTTTGTGAGAATCAATCTCAAATACAGCCACCGGTGATTTGCTGACCTTTGCAGTCCTAGAATTCATCAGGACAGTGATTCTAAATAATTTGTTGCTGGGTGACAAG
>SEMN01002044.1:0-16622 GCA_005408345.1 Macquaria australasica | reverse complement strand
TTCACTGTAGGAAACACAATATGGAGAGGAGTCACCTGTTTCAGTCCCTGAGGACTGAAGACAAACCACCGTGACTCTTCACTGTCTCTCTCACACACACACACACACACACGCCGTGTTACCCAATAAATGTCTTGTGTAACTTTATTGTTTGCATTGCCCCTTAAAGTCTCGACAGGTCGTGTAGTTCATTCGTCAGGAGCACGCTGTTTGTTTATTGTTCTGGTTTTCATTTTATTCAGTTTTTTATTCATTTCCAAACACGAGAAAGTGATGTGACAAACACGGTGTGTCCCTGGATTATCTAGCAGCACTTGTGTCCGTTTAGAGCTGAAATTTCCTTTTTCTTTTTTCTTTTTCAAGATTTTTATTTGAGAATTTGCTGGTTTTAACACTCTTCTAAACTAAACAAGCTATTTAAGGCTCTGGAAACGTGTGATGGCCATTCTACACTGTTTTCTGATACTTTACACACCAAACAATCAATCAATTAGGAAAATAAGCAGCAGATTTATCTCCAGTCATAGTAAGTGTTGACTGTAGCCCCATCTGAGATGAAGCTGCTTCCGAAGTAGAAAACACAGCCGCTGTAATGTCAGCTGTAGTGTCTGCACACTGTCAAAATACTCTGACTGACAGCATTGTTGTCTCTTCAGGTTAACAATGACTCCAGACCCACCTGCCGGATAGCCTGCTGTTGGAAAATGTCACAGAGTGGACTGCAGCAAAGGTTAACGTTTTCTCTCACCTGCAAACGGCAGCAGGCAGCATTTTAACCATCGTCACCCTGTTACATGGTTCGTTCTCACCTGTTCAGTGTTCTCTGGCGTGGAGAGGTAGAAGAGTTGAGGGGAAACCACAGTTTGTCTGAACGTTTTTAACCCTAGCAGTTGCAGTTTTCCACATTTGTTCGATCTAGTCGGCAGCTTTCCACAACATAACAAATCCTCACATGGTGATTTGACACAGCAAGAAAAAGAAAACAAGTTAGGCTCTGCATCGCAGTGGTCCATAAACCAGCTGACACAATGGTGGCAGATGACACAGCAGGGTGTGGGGACAGATCAGATGGGGAGAAAGAGATGTACCTGAAGGTGTCTGCATCTGAAGACAGCGCAGGACATGAAGACGGAGACGTAGAGATGGCCGTCTCCGCTTCTGAGGCCCCGTCTCCCTCCGAAGGTCCCCCAGAGGAAGCCGGGGAGCCCAGAAAGTGGAAGAGAGCCGTGATATTCTTGTGTCTCTATGGGTTTATGGCATCGATAAAGCCTGGGGAGCCCTTCATTACACCATATCTACTCAGCCCTGAGAAGAACTTCACCAGGGAACAGGTTAGCGGCGTCCTCAGACTGAAATGTGTTGGTTTTTGTACAGGTATATTTGTCTTTGTGTGAGGTAAAAGACCACATTTTGAATACCTTTTTATTATATGAAAGTTAACCTGTAAGACTCCTTCATAGGGATTTCTCCAGGCAGTCTGGCACTCATTACACAGTAAAATAAATGAGTGCCCTGTGGGGAGTTTGCTGATCCATCTTACTGTGGTCAAAGTTCACATTCCTCCAAAGTGGGTCAGTGTAGTAGGTTTGTGAAGGTTTACAATCGAGGAATGGCTACGAATGGCTATCATCTGATTTGTAGACTGGGATGGGATCACTAATTAATTTGTTACCTATATTTTCTTTGTCATGTTTTCTGAATTGACCGTGACCTCATATCAAAAGATGATTGTCTGCCAAAGTGTCTTTCAGAGAGGAGAAAAAGTTAAATATTCCCAGCATTTGTTTTTCAAACTAGCTCGGACAGTGAGTGGGAAAACACTCTTTATTTGGCCAGAACGGCAGTTTTGCAGCTGAGCCCCCACTTACAGACAGATTTGTTGTCTTGAACAGACGTTTCACCTTAATGTCTGTTTATGCACACTCGAGGTTTCCAGAAGCACCGGGCCGTGAAGGTGATCATAGCCGTGGTGATTGCGTTTCTGCCGTGCTGGACGCCGTATCATATAACCATGGTGGTGGACACAGTCCTGAGGGCTGGCCTGATACCATCTGACTGTGCTGTGAGGAGGTCAGTGGAGACGGCTTTGGTTGTGACTAACAGTCTGGCTCTGCTCCACAGCTGCATCAACCCCGTCCTCTGTGCCTTTGTGGCAGAAAGGTTCAGGAGAAAAATGATGCAGCTTCTTCAGAAGAAAGTCAGACAGGAGTGGGTGTCAGGGTCAACGTCTCAGACCTCAGAAGGCAACGGAGCTGTTCTCTGAAACCTCGATGGACTTTTTTAAATATACACGTACGTCCATATTCATCAAGGCTTTTCAGTCCAGAAAGGAAGATACACTCCCAAATCCTGTCTAAGTACAAGATGCTCTGTTCCCCACATACTGTAAATTGACACACAGCCAAGGCAGGACCCACTTGAAGTCTAAATTAAAACAGTGGTTTCATCATTTGCTGGCTTCATTAAGCAATATGTGTGGGTGCATGGAGGGAGAGTTAAATATACTGCACCATGACTAAACTAAAAATCTGCAGCTAAAATGGCTTCATACATTTTCAGTCAACTCCAGCAAAGGTTACTCATGGTGTCCACTTGTTTTCCATTTGACAGAAACTCTTAAAGCATCATATTATAATGTAAAATGTCTGTTAGTCATAGTATGAGTTTAAAAATAAGATGATTTATCAAAGTGTATGTCCCTTTTTTGTCTATGTTTATTGTCTCATTCTCTATTTTGTGATTTGTGTGGTACACTGCTGCCATCCAGTGAATCTACTGTTGTCTACATCCATTTATGAAACGTTTCAGATATCCGGCCTCTGATTTGATCAAGTCTGAGCTATGTGTCGACACACAATGCAGATCTGGATATGCTTTTTAATGTTTTTAACCAAAGAATCTTGGAGCGCATGTATTTTAAATATACAGTAGGTGCCCCAAGAGTAATTAAACCCTTCACTCTGACAGTGCTTTTATCATCCAGCTGATGTGTCTGTGTTTATTTATATATGCTATACATTTATATGTTGTGAAGTTTGTACAAAGTATAAATACTGTTGTCTTTTTCAGTAACAGCCCAGAAATGTTTCAGATGTGATTCACATTTCAGGTTCTGCCAAGTTAATCAATTAAAAATAAAAGGCTTTGCAATTTTCCCTGCACTGACTGATTTAATGTTGCAGACCTGCGGTTGGTTAGTATTCAGACTCATCCTGACCAACAAAAGAATTAATAACTTCTATCTTATATGGAAATAATCATATGAGTTCTTCACTTAACAAAATACCAACATTTGTAGACCTTTTTCTGCACAAGGATTTAATGAAGAACAAAACCTCCAAAAATGATAAATGTTGGTTGTGTGTTTCTTAAACTGCTGTCCAACTGGAAATAATATTAAACTAGTGGTTTATTTTTATTTTTAATTAATGTTATAATATTATACTAATACACAAATGTATAATAGGTACTCATCCAGGTTGTGGATAATGCTTCTGCAGTGGACAGATGTAGATGTAGCCAGTGTCAATGTGCCAATATGTGCTCCTTCTAGTCAGCCTCCTCCTAAGAGCAACACATCCCCCTTGTTTAATTTGACATCTATTTTACTAAAGTTATTGTTATAGATATTCTTCAGTAACCTTGTTTACACAAAGTGCGGTGTATGGTGTATCGTCCCTGGTTCAAAAACTACAAGTCCCACATTCCACAAGTCGCAATGTGCCAATCACAGTAGAGTTTTCTGTGATGAGTGTTTTCACTCTTTCACTAGACACTAGGGTCTCCCACTTCCATGGCCCTTCTCTGGTTTCCACATGGTAAGTGCACACAAGGAGAAGGAGCACAAACACACGTACGCACACGCAGTATAAACATGGATGTAATACATTGTTAATAAACTCTGTGCTGTGCTCATACGGTTTTTCATTTAGGAGCACATGTACTCCTTGGGAAAAGAAGTTATATTAAATTACAACATATATTTGCATTTTATTATTTTATTTTATTATGGCTCTTAGAATTATTATTAGTACTAGTATAGTAGTAGTAGTAGTAGTTACACTGTATTTGTACATGCTGTGACAGATCTACATTTCCCAGAAGTCAATGCGAGCAGCGAGCTTGTTAATTGGGCGCTGCAGCTTCAGATGGATTTAGTTTTATAGACGCTTGTGAGGATGCGGCCAAAATACCATCCGTTACTTTGTTGTTACAACGAGAAAAGTTTGTTTCAGCGTTGGTTTTGTGAAATAACGTGATATAATGATAAAGCGATATGTTGTTATAACAAGAAAAGATTCTCGTAAAAACAGAATAATTTGGGATCTACTAATAAAAACAGGAAAATATTTAGTTATAATGTGAAAAGCTGATATAAAGTGATGTTGGCAGCTAAAAGTCATCGTGAAACTGATGAGAAGAGAAGCATTTAGGTTCATCTGAGGATTTATCTTCTGCTTCAGGACAATTTACTGCAAAACCATAATTATAATATAGTGTATTGATCCTGATGATAAGTGTGACTCCTGTGTGTCAGTGTAACGTGGTGTTGTAGTGACTCAGTGTGACCACTGGAGGGCAGTAAACACTGATTATTTCTATCAATATCAGCAGTGTTGTCAGTGTTGCAGTTACTGACAGTGACCACTGGAGGGCAGTGATCATGGTAGTTTCTCTGTGAGTCACTTTAACAGTCCACTTCCATCCAGATTAACATGAAGCATGAATGTTTGTATTGAACACATCGCTGTTGGTATCAGTGTGGTTAACAGCAGTCATCAATACAATTCTAATAACAAGATTTAAGTCTTTTTATCTTTTAAAAACACTTCATGTCGTCTGTGTTCATCAAACTGACAACATGCAGTTCATCTGTTCACCACCAGAGGTACCTCTGTACTACTACTTTAACTACATGAAGCTGATAGTACTTGTGTACTTTTACCATTAACAGTATGCCGAATGAGCTGTCAGCACTTCCTGTCTGCAGTGGACCCATGGATGTTCAGACAACTGTCACTGGATCACTGTGATACTGAAGAAAAGTTAAAAACAGCAGGATTCTCAGGCAGGTTCTGCAGCCTCTTTGTTCTCTAGTTTCTAAGTGGATTTCTGGACGTTTGTTCTGGATGGACATCAGAGATAACGATCTCCTCGGGAAGTGGAAGTCACACTGAATGATTCAACGTGTGTTTCATGTCTGTGAGTTCAGATGTGACCGAGTTATCTGTTGAAAACCTCTGATTTCAAACTGCATCTAATCCGAGTCAATACAAACTACCATCGTGCAGTTGACAGTTTGTGCCACCAGAGGGCGCCACAGCTCTTCATGAGCAGCGTGTCCAGTCGTGTGTGCAGTGTGCAGTGAGCCAGCAGAGTCACTGTTAATAAAGAGCACTGAGAGTTATTTCTCTTGTCAATACCTCTTGATCGATCGGCACCTTTCTCGTGAGCAGTTCAGGTGTCTCAATTAAAACCTGAGAGCCGAGTGGGTCTCCCTGAAATACGGGGGTCTCAGACCCCCTAATTAACAACTAGGACCCCCGAAGACGGCAAAATCAAATTTTGAGGGGGTCTCAAAATGAAGCTAATTATTTACTATTTATTGTAAAATGTGTTTTCATGTGTAAATATTGAAAGGTGAGCAACATGCGACTGATGACGGTGAACAGGCAGCTGATGACGTGGTTACCGGTGCCGGTTGTGATCCTGCGGCGCAGTAAAACGTTGTGACTCCGCGGTTCCGCTGCTGTTCATGATGTCGCTGTATAAACTGTGAATCTGTCAGAAAAGCTCACAGAGTCAGTTAACAGTTAAATCCCGGTGAGTCCACGAAGGCCTCCACGCTGTGCCAGCTGTGCGTAATATTACGCACAGTTTTGGAGAGGTGTGAGTGTCTGTTGAGTTTGTCTGAGCAGGAAACACAAGTGAAATTGATTCACTGAAAACGTGGAGCTTCTGCCTGTTTTTGATTATTGATCTATTTATTAGTTAACATTTATTTAGTTCCTCGTGCGCTCTGACAGTTTCTGTCTGTAATCGGAGCAGGTCACCTCGTGACAACGTTTTTCTTATTTCTCCCGCTGAGAATGAAACATAGTGCATGGCTGATGTGTGTGTGTATATACATATACATATATACACACATATATATATTTACCGGCCACCAGACCCCCTGGTTGTATTTCGCACACTGTCTGTATCATTTATGTGTTTGGGCTTAAAATGATTATATGATCAAATTAAACAGCGGTCACAAATGATTGTTGATGTATGATTATTGTATGTAAATGAAGCGTGGCTGATGGACAGGTAAATAGTTACTTGTGATGGGGGGGCGTGGTTAATGCGTCTTGGTTCAGGTGTCTCTGTTTTATAACTGGGAGTTACCAGACACGCCTCATGTTCAACAGCCAGGTGTTTAAAGTTTAGTTTCACTTCTGAACTTTGTGTCGCAGATAGTTTTGTCATGTGAAGCTCCAGCTGAAGGTAATGTAACAAGGTTTAAATGTTTTCTGTCGGTAGCTCAGTTACACTAGAAACAGCAGAAATCTGCCGCTCGATGCTTCATTTCTCCAAAAACTCCGAGTTTAACTGGAAACTCGGGACGAAGCAGCCGCCATTAAAGACATCCTCCATGTTGTGTGGATGTTGGTGAGAGTGAAGGAGGAAGAGGAGCACAAGTTTTAGTTTTTAATGAAATAAACAGGCTGTAATCTGTAAGTGCGTCACTAAATGAGCTCCTGGAGGAACACCTGGAACAGGTGTGTCTTTATGTCAGTTTGAACTTAAACGGGATCAATAATCAGAATCAAAGAGATTTCCTTTAAATGAATGTTTTAATGTTTTCTGGAAGGGCTTTATTGAGACTGTCAGTCTTTTATTGTGAAAAGTAACATTTAGTATATTTACTGTACTGAAGTACAGTCTTGAAGTACTTTGAGTATTTCTGTCCTCTGCTACTTTCTACTTGTACTGCGCTACATTTATCTGACAGCTTTAGTAACTTTGCAGGTTCAGATTTTACACAAAATATTTGAGTAAAATCTGAAGTAATATTATAGATTAAAGTATCCAGCAGTGTATAAAGTCATTAAAATGAGCTCCACCTTGAAGAAACTTTAACTTTCACATACAAGTACATTTAGTTCAGAATACTTTTTGTACTTGTACTAAAGTAGAGTATTTCCACAGTGTAGTATTAATAGTAGTGAGTACTTGTTGTATACTGTATACAGGCCTGCTGCACGTCACTGTTCAGGTGTTTACAGTAAAGTACCTCATCGTGCTGCATTCAGGAAACCTGGGAACCTGCAGAGTTAAAAGTCCCTCGTGCTGCATTCAGGGTCACAGTGGGAACCAGCTGTAATATTTGGTCCAGATTGTTGTTTTCAGGAGTTTTGAACCAGTTTTCAGACTTTCAACATTTGAAAGACAAGATTAAGGAGATCATACCCTCAACCTTTCAAAATAAAATGCAGCTTCAAAATAAAATGTTGCTTCAATATCTCCTTGATCATGTTTTATTAGTTATAACTCTTATGCAGTGCTTAGTCTTTTATAGAAAATGTAAATTAGTTTTAGTCAAATTTTACGAGTCGTTTGTTTTTGTCTTCAAATTTGATCCGACAGAACAAAAGAGAAATAATTAGAGGTACAAACTAAAATCAGAGTAGAAGTAAAACTAGAAAGTACAGAGCAGCTAAAGACAAAGTCAGGAGGTGACAGTGGTGGGATTATATTATGAAGGAACCATTGAACCTTCTTTGACGCCATCTAGTGGCCTGATAGTAGAAGTAGAGCAGCTGCCTCACACTGCTGTCTGACTGCATTCAGCTGACAGTGATATGATGAAGCAGGACGGAGCAGCCAATCAGTGGAGGAGCAGCTGATCTTTCTACAGGAGAAAAGATGGAAAGGAGGATTCCAGTTGATGTGCAGATCAATGATTTGTGTTTCCTCTCCAGATCAAAGTGTGTGTGAGTTCAGCAGCATGAATCAGTGTGAGGACAGAGAGG
This sequence comes from Macquaria australasica, assembly GCA_005408345.1. NCBI lineage: Eukaryota > Metazoa > Chordata > Actinopteri > Centrarchiformes > Percichthyidae > Macquaria > Macquaria australasica. Next base: position 8,604 of record SEMN01002044.1, on the reverse strand, counting down.
AGGAAGTCCCTCCCTCTAAAACCACTCTGTGTGGGGAACCTGAGAGCCAGACCAGAGCTCAGAGGTGAGACCAGGATCTGTGACTGTCCAGGACTCAAATCACTCCACCATCATTATTCACACTCAAAGCTCTGTGTGTGTTGTGTTCACAATAAGTTCATTTGATCAGTTTTTCCATCAGGACCCACCAGAGACCAGACTCTCCTGAATCTGGATCTGGATCTGGACCCAGCTGTGTGTCCTTCAAGAGTGACCGGTCAATGGATCGCCCCATTAATTTTAAACAAAGACATTCATCTGACAAAAAGTAAGTTGTTGTTTGCATTGTTAATAATAATAAGAGTCTTACTGAAAATGTGACCTTCACTTAATTTGTTTTGCCATCAGGATCCATCAGAGACCAGACTCTCCTGAACCTGAACCTGGATCTGAACCTGGACCCAGCTGTGTGTCCTTCAAGAGTGACTGGTCAAATCTTCGCTTCATTAATTTTAAAGGACAACAACTCTCTGCTACAAAGAGGTCAGCTGTTAATAACATTAAAATCTGACTGATTCATGTTTTAACTGTTATTTATCCAGAGAAGTTTTATTAAACCTGTTTATTTTCACCATCGTTCTTCTTCACATACATTTATATTCTCCCATCTGAAAACAGTGATTTTATTGAGGCTAACAGATGCTAGCTGCTAACGAAGGCTAACTACAGGCTGCAGAAGCTCCGAGAGGAGACAGTGTTCACCTCTACCAACGCTCAAAACCTGTTGAACAAGTATAAAAGAAACAGCCACACCTGCCTGGTTGCTAACATGTAGCCCAGAGAAGTTCGTTCCAGCTTTCATTTGACACACAGTTCGGTGTGAAATCGCTTGTGAGCTGTGTGTTGCTGTCCACAGTATTATAGGGGTCAATAAGAGCTGGAGGGACTAAACCAGACCAGCTGGTGAACCAACACAGTGAACTAAAGCTGCACAGTAATGCAGACTGGACTGTTGATTCACAGTGGGATCAGCAGTACGACCAACACTTTAATGTCAGGGGAAACCATCTGATTCAATGTTGTAATCAACACTTTGACTCAAAGGACCTTTAGCTTGTGTTTGTCTCTGTGTGGACGGACATAATGTGAGCTGATTCTTCATGATTCCTCCACAGAGTGGACCAGGAGAGCTCAGAGGTTCCCATTGGTCAGTCTGCCCAGCAGCATCAGACACACCTGGACTCCATATTTATGGTCTGTACCTGTACAACAACTACTTTGACATCTATTGTGTTCACAATAATCTCCACGCTGCACTTTTTAGACCAGCGGATTGTCCGTCTGTCCAACATGGATCTGATGTTTGGTTCCATGATTTTAGTTTGTGTCCTTCATGTAATATTCTGTTCCAGCTGCTGGAGGAGAACATTGTCGCTTTTGTGAAGAACGAGCTGAAGAAGATCCAGAAGGATCTGAGTCCAGGTTACCCAGAATGCTCAGAGAGTCAGAGGGAGGATGAGGAGGTGTTGGACGGTGAGGATGAAGAGCAGAGGAGGAGCAGCAGAGAGGCGTTTCTGAAGATCACACTGCACTTCCTGAGGAGAATGAAGCAGGAGGAGCTGGCTGACCGTCTGCAGAGCAGTAAGAGGATTTCTCTAAAGAGTCTATAACTGCAAAGATCCAGACACAGCATATAATGTTCTAACTGATGAAATACCTGACTCCATTGATCGCACCATACCTGAAAAGATCATCAAACGGGCTGCTGCAGGTCAAAAATTATGGCTTCCTAGGGGTATTTTAAAATCCATCAATAAAAAGAACAAACTTTATGAGCGCTATATCAACAATCCAAGTAGTGCGAATAAAGAATCATATACAAAATACAGAAATAAGCTCACACATGTAATACGAATGAGTAAGCAGAGACACACCGAGCTTATTAAAGCTTCTCAGGGTGATCAAAAGCAATCCTGGAAGGTGCTCAATGAAGTCCTCAGCCGGGGTCACAAAACCACTGTGCTTCCTGACACCAACATCAAACTGAATGCCAGAAACGCCAGCGTAGATTTCGACAAGTCTGATCTTGCTAATAATTTCAGCAATCATTTTGGAGATCCATAGCAGAAAATCTCTCTAGCAAAATTAGTCAACCAGAGGCTGCTACTTTTAGACAATATCTGTTATGAAATTGTGGAGCCTCTTGTTTCCTCTGTTAATCTCTCTCTACTTTATGGAGTTGTGCCTAAAACAACAAAGATTGCTAGAATCTTTAAATCTGGTGACAAAAATGATAAGCACAACTACCGACCTATATCTATTCTGCCTACTCTCTCCAAAGTATTAGAGAATATTGTGTATAGTAGACTTAGTGATTGCTTAGATAAATCAAATATCCTTGTCCCATCACAGTATGACTTTAGAGAAAAGAGCACCACCTCTATGGCGATTCTTGATCTCATTGAAAATCGAAAAAAATCAATGACGTTATGAATAAAGGCAACTGCGGCATTGGAATTTTCCTTGATTTGTCAAAAGCGTTTGACACTATTGACTTTGACATTCTTCTAAGCAAACTACAACATTATGGTGTCAGAGGCACAGCGCTCAGTTGGTTCAGAAGCTATATGTATGGGAGGGAGAAATATGTACATGTTAATGGTCACAAGTCTTTAAATAAAACAGATATGGGGTTCTCCAGGGATCCATTTTAGGGCTGCTCCTCTTCATACTGTATATTAATGATTTTGTGAATTCCTCTAGCATTCTACTCAAAGTATTATTTGCTGATGATAGAAATTTATTCTTATCACACAAAAAGGTAAATGATCTTCAAAACTATCTAAATGAGCATCTGATTAAGGTGGATACATGGTTTAAATGCAATAAATTATCCTTAAATACAAGCAGGACAAACTTTATTGTTGTTCGCTCCAATTCAAAATAATGTTGAACATGTTTGTATCAGAATAAACAGTCACGTTATTGAGAGAGTGAAGTCCACCAAATTCCTGGGGGGACATATTGATGAATTCTTAAGCTTTAAGGGCCACATTAATGAACTTAGGTAAAAACTGTCTGAATATGTTGGCTAATTTTTCAAGTTGAGGCACTTTCTTCCACTTAAAGCACTTTTAACCTTATATCAGTCTTTATTTGAGCCTCATATAAATTATTGTAATGTTATATGGTGCAATACCTTTCCAAGTTATATTAAAAAACTACACATTCTTCAGAAGAAAGTCATACGTGCCATATCACGGTCCAAGGTAAATGCTCCCACTGACCCTCTTTTCTACAGCTACAGTCTTCTGAAGCTTACTGAATGTAACATCTTTCACAATGCTTGTATAATGTACAATGCTGTATATAAGCTCCAGGACAGACTTTGTGACCTTATTCCAATTCACTCTCCCTCGCATACATATAAGACTAGGAAAAAACATCTCATAAAGGGTAAAAAACGTAAACTTAAATGTACGAGTCTTAGTGTTGTTTGCAGAGGTCCACAGGTGTGGAATGAGATTGATAACACCATAAAAATGTCACTATCTGTATCTGTTTTCAAAAAGCGCTTAAAGCAGCAGTTACTACTAAAATATGTTAAAGCTAATATCCTAAACGGCTGGGGACTTCTAAACTAATTATTCTCTTCTGAAATCCATCTAAATTGTATTATTATTTTTGATTTGCCATATGTCTTTATTTATTGCATCTTACCTATCTAACCAATGTTTAGACTGATGAAATAAATGTCTAGTAGTTTCTTAGGTTAGGATTAGGCTAGGGTGAAATTTTAGAAAATGTGTTAGAAAACATATTTTAAATACTATCAGCTTAGTGTGTGGGCCCCTATTCTCAAGCTGCAGGTAGCTCATCAGGGTGTCCCATTTCACATATCCTTATTAAGTCTTGAATGATTGCATTTGTATTTTATTTGTTTTGTGAATAAACTGAATGAATAAGTTAACATGCTGGATAAATGTCTCAAGAGACCAAAATATGTTGATATGCATTCTTTAGAGGAATTAAATTGTCATATTTTCTTTATAAATCAGTTATTGATCTTCTTTGTTGTGTGTTCATTCAGGAAGTCATTCTGCAGTTTGTCAGCATAAACTCAAATCTAACCTGAAGAAGAAGTTCCAGTGTGTGTTTGAGGGGATTGCTAAAGCAGGAAACCCAACCCTTCTGAATCAGATCTACACAGAGCTCTACATCACAGAGGGGGGTGCTGGAGGGGTCAATGATGAACATGAGGTCAGACAGATTGAAGCAGCATCCAGGAAAGCAGACAGACCAGAAACAACCATCAGACAAGAAGACATCTTTAAACCCCCACCTGGAAGAGATGAACCAATCAGAACAGTGATGACAAAGGGAGTGGCTGGCATTGGGAAAACAGTCTTAACACAGAAGTTCACTCTGGACTGGGCTGAAGACAAAGACAACCAGGACATACAGTTCACATTTCCATTCACTTTCAGAGAGCTGAATGTGCTGAAAGAGAAAAAGTACAGCTTGGTGGAACTTGTTCATCACTTCTTTACTGAAACCAAAGAAGCAGGAATCTGCAGGTTTGAAGAGTTCCAGGTTGTGTTCATCTTTGACGGTCTGGATGAGTGTCGACTTCCTCTGGACTTCCACAACACTAAAATCCTGACTGATGCTAAAGAGTCCACCTCAGTGGATGTGCTGCTGACAAACCTCATCAGGGGGAACCTGCTGCCCTCTGCTCGCCTTTGGATAACCACACGACCTGCAGCAGCCAATCAGATCCCTCCTGAGTGTGTTGACATGGTGACAGAGGTCAGAGGGTTCACTGACCCACAGAAGGAGGAGTACTTCAGGAAGAGATTCATAAAAAAGAAGCAGGCCAGCAGGATCATCTCTCACATCAAGACATCACGAAGCCTCCACATCATGTGCCACATCCCAGTCTTCTGCTGGATCACTGCTACAGTTCTGGAGGATGTGTTGAAGACCAGAGAGGGAGGAGAGCTGCCCAAGACCCTGACTGAGATGTACATCCACTTCCTGGTGGTTCAGTCCAAACTGAAGAGCATCAAGTATGATGGAGGAGCTGAGACAGATCCACACTGGAGTCCAGACAGCAGGAAGATGATTGTGTCTCTGGGAAAACTGGCTTTGGAGCAGCTGCAGAAAGGCAACCTGATCTTCTATGAATCAGACCTGACAGAGTGTGGCATCGATATCAGAGCAGCCTCAGTGTACTCAGGAGTGTTCACACAGATCTTTAAAGAGGAGAGAGGACTGTACCAGGACATGGTGTTCTGCTTCGTCCATCTGAGCGTTCAGGAGTTTCTGGCTGCTCTTCATGTCCAACTGACCTTCATCAACTCTGGTGTCAATCTGCTGTCAGCACAATCAACCTCCCAGAAGTCTGAAACAAAAGATGAATCTGCAGTTACAGACCTCTTTCAGAGTGCTGTGGAAGAGGCCTTACAGAGTCCAAATGGACACCTGGACTTGTTCCTCCGCTTCCTCCTGGGTCTTTCACTACAGACCAATCAGACTCTCCTACGAGGCCTGCTGACACAGACAGGAAGTGGCTCAAAAGCCAATCAGGTAACGGTCGAGTACATCAAGAAGAAGATCGAAGAGACTCCCTCTGCAGAGAAAAGCATCAATCTGTTCCACTGTCTGAATGAACTGAATGACAGTTCTTTAGTGGAGCAGATCCAACAGTCCCTGAGATCAGGAAGTCTCTCCACAGATGAACTCTCTCCTGCTCAGTGGTCAGCTCTGGTCTTCATCTTACTGTCATCAGAAAAAGATCTGGACGTGTTTGACCTGAAGAAATACTCTGCTTCAGAGGAGGCTCTTCTGAGGCTGCTGCCAGTGGTCAAAGCCTCCAAGAAAGCTCTGTAAGTGGGATTTATTCATAAATAAATACTCTGCTGTCTTTCAACACGAGAGATAAAATAAATAACTCCTAACTTTACTGTTGTCTCTCCAGACTGAGTGGCTGTAACCTCTCAGAGAGAAGCTGTGAAGCTCTGTCCTCAGTTCTCAGCTCCCAGTCCTGTAGTCTGAGAGAGCTGGACCTGAGTAACAACAACCTGCAGGATTCAGGACTGAAGCTGCTGTGTGCTGGACTACAGAGTCCACATTGTACACTGGAGACTCTCAGGTCAGGATTCATTAACCCATTCAACTTATGACCATTTAAAATCTGATTTACATCAGTTGATAAACAGCTAACGTGTAGGATTGATTGTTAATATTATTTGTCAAAGGACTTCTTTTAATCATTAAATACCACATATGATTTTAAACCAAAATGTACCTGAACAAAAACACTCAAATAAAAACATACAGCAAAGTATTCAGAGGAGGGTTCCTCAAGCTCTGGTTTCAGGCTGGAGAGCAGACTAGTTGCCTCTGTCTGGTGGCTACTTTGATATACCACTGTGAAGTCACATTGAAGATGAACTGTAATGACTTTGGTGATCCTCTGACTTTTCATCTAGCGCCATCATCAGGTCAACATGTTAATGTGTCCAACACTTTGGTTTATGACCAAATACCTGCAGAACTAAAGACATTCCCATCAGCCTCAGCTGCACTCTGTGTTTACTGCTAACTAGCTAATTAGCAAAAACTAAGATGGTGAACATGTTAGCACGCTGATGTTAGCATTTAGCTCAAAACACCCCTCTGTCAGTGTAGCCTCACAGAGCTGCTAGCATGGCTGTAGCCTCTTTAACCTTTAGATCACAGTGACATGGTTACTGTTGGCTCCCTGATTCAGTCGTTGTATGTTTGAGTTATTTATTTGGAGACAGTTTCTTCTTGTATCTGACTGACACAGCAGGACCCTCAGGTGATCTGCCATGTGTGTTGTTTTGTGTGTTTGCAGGCTGCCAGGCTGTCTGATCACAGAGGAAGGCTGTGCTTCTCTGGCCTCAGCTCTGAGCTCCAACCCCTCCCATCTGAGAGAGCTGGACCTGAGCTACAACCATCCAGGAGACTCAGGAGTGAAGCTGCTGTCTGCTGGACTGGAGGATCCACACTGGAGACTGGACACTCTCAGGTATGAAGAGTCCTGCTGCAGCCACAGACCATCAGTCTGATAGAGTCTTTCTGGTTGATGGTGGATATGAGTGTTATATGAACAGTCTCACATGTAGGAAGCCTTTTTCCTTTGCTCACAACAGAAACACTGGTTGAACATTAAGGAGAGATTTGTGTAGGAGGTCTCCAAGGAAGCGGTTTCCTGCAGCTTAAGGCCGTTTTCACATTGAATCAGGCTTTGGTACTTTGACCTCTAAAAGTATTTTTCAGCACATTTTCATGCTTTCATGCCAATGTTTAGTACTCAGCAATAAATGCATTTCTTTACATTAAAAGAGAAATTGAAAAACAACAAAACAAGCATGCATTACAAAGAGAAAACTCAGTGATGCTCTTTGCTTAAACCTGGGCCCTATTTTTATTTTTATGTCTTTATTTTTTTACAATTTTGGGGTCTAAATGACTAATAGTCACCAAAAGTTTTGGAGTTGGTCCAGTAGATCGCCTCTGCCGGCAGCCGTGAACGGGCTGCAAAGGCTGCAACGTAATCTTTGCAGGCAATTGCGCCTGGGACAAGTCAGTCTACTAAAAACTGTTTGTTAAAGAGTAAGATCCTTTTTGTTTAAACAGAAACAGAAATTCTCGCTCTGAAATCTCGCGAGAGGTTGAGTTGTTGCAGGAAGACAAAAGGATGTTACTCTTTAACAGTCTGTCTCTGTAGGGATCCTTTCCATTATGCTGTCAGACACTTAGAACAACAGTCTGAACCAGAGTCAGTGGCAAAAACAAGGACTTTTAGTGGACTTTTCACAGGCACAATTGCCCACAAGGATTCCGTTGCAGCCATTGCTGTCACATCCCATTGTTTTGTCTGTGTTATGTGTGTTTCCTGTTTTATTTTGTAATTCTCACCTGTCTTGTCTGTTCACTTCCTGCCCTCGTGTCTCTGATTATCAACACCTGCCCCTGATTCACTTATTAGCCACATCCCTATATATACCGGTGCCCTTCCTTTGTTCTCTTGTCTTGTCATCTTTTTCCATGTGTCTTGTTTCTGTCTTCCTGTCTGCCTACGTGTACCTCACGTAAGCTTATTTTTTGTGTTCAGTAAATCATTGAACTGCTCCCGTCTGCCTGCGCAGTCTGCATTTGGGTCCTTTTCCTTGCCGTCTGAACTACTCAGGGTAACAATTGCAGCCCGTTCAGTTCCCAGAACTGTCATTATTTCTGCTTTTAATGCCATCAAACATGACGTGTGCAGCACAGTGGAAACAGAAGTGATCCTGACAGTAATTATTACTGCTGTAATATACATCACAGATATCAGTTCAACACAAACCACAGTAACATGAACATGCACCAAACATCCCAACACATGAAATGATGCTGTTTGGATCACAAAGAGGTTTTGGAGGGAAACAGTCTGGGAGTCTCTGTCACTTGGTTTCATGGCAGAGGTCTGGAACCGAGGACTGCTTCTGAAGTGGGACTCTTAATGGAGCCGGGATCCTCCAGAAAGAGGTCTGTGTGTGTGATCAGATGTTGTCTTTGACACGCAGCAGCATCCTGTGGGTGGCTCTCAGTGTA
>SEMN01002043.1:0-16631 GCA_005408345.1 Macquaria australasica | reverse complement strand
GGTGTTAACATCAATGCCATTACCATATCTATGCTGTATTGAGCTGCTGTATGTTCTCTTTCCTCCTGCTCTCTCTCTCCCGCTCCCCCCCTCCCCCTTCAACCCAACCGGTCGAGGCAGATGACCGCCCACCTTGAGCCTGGTTCTGCTCGAGGTTTCTACCTGTTAAAAGGGAGTTTTTCCTTGCCACTGTCGCATAGTGCTTGCTCATGGTGGGAACTGTTGGGTCTCTGTAAATATAAAGAGTCGGTCTAGACCTGCTCTATTCGAAAAAGTGCCCTGAGATAACTTTGTTATGATATGGCGCTATATAAATAAAACTGAATTGAATTGAATAATGTAAGCGATTAGCTTGTTATTTTGGCTTATCCACAAAGCAAGCATTGTTGCTTTTTCTTTAGGGCATGTTTGTATCAGTGGTCCTGTCTTTAAAACAGAATGCAGTCTGCTTTCCTATACCACATGCATGCTAGTATTGCTTCAATCATAGATATGTGCATGTACATAACGGTGTCTAACAGTTTCAGTACTAGGACTGCTCTGGTAGTTTTTCTGTTCTGCCCTAAAGAAATTTCCCTTTTTTTTCTTTCTTATTTTTCTTTAGCCAACAGAAGATCCCACCATCTACCTCCAGAAGCGATCTCTCTCCAGCCCTGTTTTGCTTCTTTTCGACGGGTCCCGCTGTCTTGTGGGAACTGGAACCACTCACATCACCACATTTGCCAAGGAAGACCTCAGTTAAGGTCTGCTTTATCTGCTGGTTTACTACTACACCCTGCATCTTACATATCCAAAGTGTGTGGCAACCCTCTTCTCTGTCACAGGATGCTATCCATGAGCGAGACACCACAGCCTTGTACAAAAGAGCCATCAGAGTGGAAAGATTTTATTGGGAAGTAGAGCTCTTCAGGGATCCTAGGGATAAGTAGTAGTAGCAGTTTCAGTTCCTGATACTTTGAGTAACATCTAGCCTTTGAGGTGTATGGGAGGGAGTCATGTCTCTGTGTTGGAGAATTTGTCATGAAAACAGGAATATTGAAGATGTAAGTTTAAATTCTTCTTTGTTGGTTTATCCAATACAAAGTACTTACTGACTGGCTTTTGTTTTTTCTCAACCATCAAAGCATCTTCTGTGCCACACATGTTCTGTACAGCAGCCCTATAAAGTGGTTTTCAGTAGTTTGATATGTTAATGACAGTTAATTAGGTTTACAAAAATGTTACCAGTGGTGGGAGGAACACAAAACTAATGTGCTATTGTACCATTACTTTTATTTTTGGATTCCTGTAACTGAGTGTCAGGTCAGGTAATCCTGTTCAATGTCCTAATGATGACACAGTGAATAATGTAACAACATCACATTACTTGCATTATAGCCACTATTACCTCCAGGTTATTACCTCTATGGATGTTTCATGTTGCAATGCCTAAGTGAAGCATTCTTTCAGAAAGCAATTCAACTGAATACATAATTGTTGACAATGTTAATTCTGTGTGCTTGATTTCATTTTGTGTAAATGCTTTGTCTCATTTTAAGACAGAAAAGCTAATGATGACAACTTTAGAATTAAGAAGAATAATCTTGTTTAGTAGCTCTGGTTTTAAGATCTTTTCACTCAAATTAAGAAAGAAACAAATGGTGAAAGAAGAATTGACAAGCTAGTTTTGAGTTTACTTGAATTAATACAGTGCTTATTTCAAGAGAGTTCTCACTTTTCTAAAGCCTAGATATTTTTCTTATTTCAAGAAATCTTACTAAGTGTAATTATCTTACTGTACTGGCAGATAAATTCACTTGTTTCTAGTCTGTATCTTCTCAAATCAAGTATTTATTTCTTATATTTAGATGGTTAATTTTTTCATAGACTACCAGCAGTTAATTCAACATGGATAACGACAACATTTACTTTCAGCTCCACCTGGTCTTTGATCCAAGCATAGAAATGTCTGGTCTTACTTTTCTCCATTGCTGTTCTTCGTTTGTAGTATTTCCTGCAACTAAGCAACCAACCACAGAGTAAACAATCTGCTTCCTGTTTACACCGGCACGTGCATGCCCAGTGCACATGAATGGTCATGTGATATGTGTTTTCAGGCGTGTAGTGTGGACAGAGATTATTTCTGAAACGGTGATAAAATGCTCGTGTGTACGGAGATGGTTTTCATTTAAAATACCATTTTTAAATTTAAACATATTAGTGTGGATGTAGCCTAAATGTTTCCTAAAACCAGAAAAAGTACCAAACACACAGCCACATCCAGTCTGACCACATTTTAGGTGAATATTTTTTCAAGGCACCATGAACTAATTGTAAATGCCTAACAAGCATATTTGAACAGACTAACTCAGGCTGACAAACATAACACTTCATGATGGAAGAGAAACAAGCACTAGTGAAGCAACCTCACCCTAACGTCAGCAACACAAGGACTCTCCTTGACTTTGCCAACATCAATGTTGTACACAGTGGTCTGGATGAACATGCACATATTGTGGAGCATAGTGTTGTATGATGTGCCAAACACAGCCTTAAGCAGTTCATCAAAAGCACCAAGATAACAGGTTGACCTGCAAGGTATCACATTCTTGTCAAGAATGATGAAGAACTGGTGGATTGCATTCTTCCTAACTCCACCAGCCAGGAGATAGGGCTGAGTGTTGGTAGTGATGGTATTGAGATGCTCTTGGATGCTTTTTCCAGTCTGAGAAGACAAACACACATGGAGAGATGATTAGAATTACATGATTGTAATATTAAAATCAAAAATTCTTACCATAAATTAGGAAAAAAATACAGACCTTCTTGACGACCACAAGATGCTTCTCTGCTTAGGATACCAAAACCTTTCCCGGTCTCTTCCGACCCTGAGCAGAGGGTGGAATCAGGTGTAGCCATAAAAAGGATGAGATCTGTAACAACACAAGTTTGATGTTAACATACTTGAATTATGTGGACCATCAACAAAATTCAGTGTATCTGCAATGTCAGCAGCATTTTTACAAGAAAAGATAGCAGTTCTATATCATCACAAGAAGCTCTCCCACTCTAAAAATCTTTACGGCTGAGCCAAACACTTCAGTGCTTTTGTTATATAGTATCAGTAAAAGGTTTGGATGCACTTTCTCATTCAAGTGAATGGGAAGGTGTGTCCTCTTACATTTGTCACAGATACATTATTTTTATATCTCAATCCAGCTCTAAGTATTATGTTGAGATGTAAATGTTTATACATGATACATGATGTCGATATATTACAAGTCTATGAGTGCAACACAACAAGAACAGTATGCTTACAAGCAGCTTACCAAAGTCAACATCCACTTCAGTACCATCCACGGGAGTATCAGCTGCCAGCAGCAGTTCTTCAAGCTCAGTGATGGATGGAAGCTTTGTGCATTGTTGGATGATCTTTTTCTTGAATGTGGTCGGCCATCTCTCCAATTGCTTGTCTAATACACCCTCTCCAAACATCATAACAAAATCCTGTTCAACCTGGGGTGAGGGTGTTGAGTGACAATTTCAGGATTTCACAGCCAACTAAAGTTAATAGGTGCTAGTTGTTTGAGTATCACTACAATACCCATATACTGTCTAAAAAAACTATTGTCATAACACTGTCAAAATAATGACAGATAATTACCAAGCCTTTGACGTCTTTGAAACATGGAAAGTCAGACAGTATGTTGCTTTACTGCTGGGGGTCAAGGACCATGTTGCGGCGATAGACATATGTCAGCTTCATCTTCTTATTGGCTGTGTCCTCATCAGCTGAATGTTTCATCAGATAGGGGCATGGGGCGTTGACTGGAACAAATTGTCCCTTCAGACATGTCTTCACCAGATGGTCCTTTAGGTGATACCTTATTATCAATACTGATGACAACCATGTACATTTCAAACACTTTCAGTAACTTGGATTTGACCTAAGATTTAAGAAAAATGATTTTGTTTATTATTGGCTGGAGAAACATTATGTGCAACAAAGGCAAACTGATCTTGTGTGACTGTTTTGTTCCAAACATTTTCCTGGTATTATTACAGTGTTACCTCCATAGACTGTATAAAAGAAGTGGATGTAGCCTCCAGGTCTGAAAAGTAAAGCCAATGCGGAAGTGCCTTAAACTAGCGTTCTGTCTAATGGCCAGCAGGGGGTGACTCCACTGGTTATAAAAAGAAGTCTGATTCTATAGAAGTCTATGAGAAGATGGCCCTACTTCTCACTTGATTTATTACCTCAGTAAACATTTTCCTAATTACTTTATGGTCTTAATCACTAGTTTCAAGTCTTCTTCAATACAGCATGATGTTCATTTTATAAATTATGGTCCCATTTAGAAAATAAATATGAAATAAAATAGACAATAAATGTAGGGTATTCTTTACAGTGTGGCTACCTTGTGATTGACAAGTCACTACCACGGCGACCTGTCAATCAGGATAGAGGCATAGCAATGCAAATCCACCCTCTCGTCCAAATGTGGTCACTTCTGGCTCCAAAAAACCAAGATGGCGACAGCCAAATGCCAAGCTCGAGGCTTCAAAATGGTCGTCACAGTGGCTACGTCCACTTCTTTTATACAGTCTATGGTTACCTCCAATGATGATCGTCTGTCTTTAGCAATGCATCTCTGAATAGTTTTAATCCTCCAGGCCAAGTACCCAGTGCCACTCTCACCATCATAATAATGCTCCTTAGAGGTGAAAGGATAACCGAAACAGACACTTCATTAATAACATTTAAACATGAAAAACAACATACTCTGGAAGGATTCAAAATGTGTCAATATAGCATTTAACATTACAACAACCATTACTGTGCACAACTCACATAGCCATTCTTAAAGTATGGGTCACTAAGGTAGGGGGATAAGGTCACAATTCCTCTGGCATACATTTCTTTCAGCTGTCTGGGTGGTGATGTACTGCAAGATTGAAGAAGAAAGGATTTCTCAGTTATATTGCCTGGATATAATTTAGATTTCAAATTTAATCTGAAAGCTAGATTGAGAACACAAGGGCTAACGAAAAACAATTAACAAATTACCTTTTTAATTCTTCTCTGTATGTTCACCATTTTCCTTCTCGTTTCATTCACCAAGGACTTGGTTCGATTGTATTCATTTATTATATATTCCCCACCAGGTTTCTTGGTAAGAAAGGATTCCACCAATTTAAAACACAATGCAAAACAATTCAGCATGTTAGGAATATATCCATTGCAATACAAAGTTAATTTAAATGCTGGAAATAAAGTAATATGATGACTTCAACAATTTCTTCAAACCTCCATTTATGCCATTTTTATCCTCTAAAAGAACCAATTCAAGAACAGATTTTGAAGTGTCACAGGAAAGAATTGGTATTTATGTGTCAACTCTTACTTGCTTAGCTTTTGTATCCAGCCTCTGGCGTTTTCTGGAAGAGCTATCTGAAATGATGACTGTATCCTGCGAGTCCGACGAATCGAGGGATGATGGTTGGGACTGCTCAGGAGAGGCTACCGTGGAGATTCTAAACATGATTGGAGAAGCAGGAGGAAGAAAAAAACATTATACACAGTTCAGAGAGCTGAACTGCTACTTGCCCTTGCTCTATTTGGCTCATCAGCAACCTCATCAAGCATTCCAGTCTGACTAGGAATTACATTCTTGGACGAGATCCAATGCCGACATTCAGTACATCAAGTAATATGCTCTTTGCGAGTGTGGTGAATGATGTAGAGCATGTGGAGGGTGTGACAATCAGAATGGTGGATGGTCATGTAACATGTTTCACTTTGATACCATACATGATGGTTTATGTCCTGGTCTCAGACCAACAACTTTTATTATTTGACCATGACAACAATATTTAACTAACCTTACAGAGAGTCTTTGTATGCGAGTCAGCTACTCTAGCCACAAGTGACAATAATGTGATAATGTTAAAAGCAAAAATGTAGTGTAATCTAGTGTAAAATGTGGTGTAAGTGTAATGTAAGCAAGGATGTGCTTTTTTTGACTATGAATTCAACTTTACATTTATAAGAAGAATAATGTCTCTTAATGTCCAGTCTTTATGCTAAGCTAAGCTAACCAGCTGCCGGCTGTAGCCTTATATTTAGCGGAAAGATATGAGAGTGGTATATTCAAGGTTTTGATCAGGGTTTACCTCTCCATGAATCACAACTTTAACATGGTGGAGGGGTTTGTGTACCCCTGAGACCCTGGGAGCTGTGTTGTCTGGGCCACTAGCCCCTGGTAGGGTCTCCCAAGGCAAATTGGTCCCAGGGGAGGGGCCAGACTAAGAGCGATTCACAAACTCACATTGGATCGGACTAAAAAGAGCTGTAGCACCTCGCCTGGAAAAGGGAACACCAGAGTTGCCCAGGGTGAGAGGTGCCCAGGGTGAGAGGTGCCTTCTTGGAGTTGCTGGGTGGCGTTCTGGAAGGGATTCCGCCTGGGGACTATAGTTCTGCTGGGGGACTTCAACGCCCATGTGGGCAACGATGGTGAAACCTGGAGGGGGGTGATTGGGAGGAAAGGCCTCCCCGATCTGAACTCGAGCGGTGTTTTGTTGTTGGACTTCTGTGCTAGCCATGGACTGGCCATAACAAACACCATGTTCGAGCATAAGGTGGTTCATACTGTACTTGTGTACTTGGTACCAGAACACCTTAGGCCGTAGGTCGATGATCGACTTTGTGGTCGTATCATCAGATCTGCGGCCATATGTCTTAGACACTTGGGTGAAGAGAGGGGCAGAGCTGTCAACTGATCACCACCTGGTGGTGGCCCAGGTGTGGCCCCTGTCTGCGAGATCTTCAACTCCCACCTCAGGAGGAATCTTCAACTCCCACCTCAGGAAGAATTTCTCGTGCATCCCAGGGGAGGTTGGGGACATGGAATCAGAGTGGGCCATGTTCAAAGCCTCCATTGCAGAGGTGGTTGCTAGTTGTGGTCAGAAGGTCGTTGGTGTCTGTCGAGGCGGCAACCTTAGAACCAGTGGTGAAGGAAGCCGTCAAGCTGAAGAAGGACTGGCTGGCCGAGAGGTCTCCTGAAGCAGCAGACGGGTACCGGGAGGCCAGAAGGGCTGCAGCTTTGGTGGTCGCCAAAGCAAAAACCCAGGTGTGGGAGGAGTTTGGGGAGGCTATGGAGAAGGACTTTCACTTGGCCTCAAGGAAGTTCTGGCAAACCTTTAGACGACTCAGGAAGGGAAAGCAGGGCTTGGCCCAGGCTGTGCTCAGCAGGGGAGGAGAGCTGCTGACCTGTACTGGGGATGTTGTCGAGCGGTGGAAAGAGCACTTTGAGGAACTCCTGAACCCGACCAACATGTCCTCTGTGGAGGAGGTAGTTTGAAGACTTAGGGGAAGACTCACCCATATCCCTGGCAGAGGTCTCCGAGGTAGTCAAAAAGCTCCTTGGTGGCAAGGTGCGGATGAGATTCGCTCTGAGATGCTGAAGGCTCTGGACATTGTTGGGCTGTCTTGGCTGACACGCCTCTTCAGTGTCGTGTGGAGGTCGGGGACAGTGCCTGTGGAGTGACAGACCAGGGTGGTGGTTCCCATCTTTAAAAAGGGGGACCGGAGGGTGTGCTCCAATTACCGGGGTATCACACTGCAAGCCTCCCCGCAAAAGTTTATTCCAGGGTGCTGGAAAGGAGACTCTGGCTGATTGTCGATCCTCGGATACAGGAGGAACAATGCGGATTCCGTCCTGGCCGTGGCACAGTGGACCAGCTCTTTACCCTTGCAGGGCTGCTGGAGGGCTCATGGGAGTTTGCCCATCCAGTCTACATGTGTTTTGTCGACTTGGAGAAGGCTTTCGACCGTGTCCCCTGGGGGGTTCTGTCGGGGGTACTACAGGAGTATGGAGTACCGGGGTCATTGCTACAAGCCATCCATTCCCTATATAACGATAGTGAGAGCTGTGTCCGCATTCTCGGCACA
Organism: Macquaria australasica; assembly: GCA_005408345.1. Classification (NCBI taxonomy): domain Eukaryota; kingdom Metazoa; phylum Chordata; class Actinopteri; order Centrarchiformes; family Percichthyidae; genus Macquaria; species Macquaria australasica. The sequence continues at coordinate 8,701 of SEMN01002043.1, read as the reverse complement.
AAGTCAAACACGTTTTCAGTGGGTGTTGGACTCCGCCAGGGCTGCCCCTTGTCACCAATTCTGTTTGTGATATTCATGGACAGGATCTCAAAGTGCAGCCTGGGGGAGGAGAGCGTCCGGTTTGGTGATCTCAGAATTGTGTCTCTGCTCTTTGCGAATGATGTGGTTCTGTTGGCTTCATCAGGCTGTGACCTTCAGCATGCACTGGGGCAGTTTGTAGCCGAGTGTGAAGCGGCTTGGATGAGAGTCAGCACCTCCAAGTCCGAGGCCATGGTTCTCTGCCAGAAAACAGCGGATTGCCCCCTTTGGGTTGAAAGTGAGTTACTGCCCCAGACGAAGGAGTTCAAGTATCTCAGGGTCTTGTTCACGAGTGAGGGTAAAATGGAGCGCAAGATGGACAGGCGGATTGGTGCAGCATCAGCAGTAATGCGGGCGTTGTACCGGACCATTGTGGTGAAGAGGGAGCTGAGCCGGAAGGCAAAGCTTTCGATTTACCAGTTGATCTATGTTCCAACCCTCACCTATGGTCATGAGCTTTGGGTAATGACCGAAAGAATCGTGGATACAAGTGGCCGAAATAAGTTTCCTCCGCAGGGTGGCTGGACTCACCCTTAGAGACAGAGACAGAGTAAGGAGCTTGGACATCCGGAGGGAGCTCGGAGTAGAGCTGCTGCTCCTTCGCATCGAAAGGAGCCAGTTGAGGTGGTTCGGGCATCTGATTAGGATGCCTCCTGGACGCCTCCCTTTAGAGGTGTTCCAGGCACATCCAACTGATAGGAGGTCCCGGGGTAGACCCAGAACACGCTGGAGGGATTATATTTCTCATCTGGCCTGGGAACGCCTTGGGGTCCCCCAGGAGGAGCTGTAAACCTTTGCCAGGGAGAGGGACATCTGGACAACGCTGCTTAGCCTGCTGCCACCGCGACCAGGCCCTGGATAAGCGGAAGAAAATGGATGGATGGATGGATGGATGGATGATCAGGGTTTAATACCACATAGAAGTCAATGCAATACCTGTTTAATCATTGAACCGGCCAAAGTATGAAAGTATGATGGAAAGCCAGTAGGGACGATATGGCCTAAAATTATTTATCATTCTTTTACATTTTTTGGAAAAACACTTACTGTTACACATGATTAAGAGACATGAGCTTCCTACTATAGAAGTCAGACAGTACTTTAATGCCATTACCACAGCTATTGCTTTACATCCCTATGTGGAACTGTATTGTGCTGCTGTATGTTTTCTTTCCTCCTGCTCTCTCTCTCCCGCTCCCCCCCCCACCCCACCCCCCCCACCCCTTCAACCCAACCGGTCGAGGCAGATGACCGCCCACCTAGAGCCTGGTTCTGCTCGAGGTTTCTACCTGTTAAAAGGGAGTTTTTCCTTGCCACTGTCGCATAGTGCTTGCTCATGGTGGGAACTGTTGGGTCTCTGTAAATATAAAGAGTCGGTCTAGACTTGCTCTATTCGAAAAAGTGCCCTGAGATAACTTTGTTATGATATGGCGCTATATAAATAAAACTGAATTGAATTGAATTGAATACTTTCTATAGGTTTAAGGATTGAACAGCCTCCTGTGTGCACAATCCACTGTTGCAACAATCCAAAATGTAGTTTATAGGTGTATAACATCTCCCGATAACTTTTTACAACCTTTTAAGGCCTCTTTTGGGAAAACTAATTGCATTGTTTTTAGGACTTTTCAAGACCTGCAAGACCAAAACAATAGATCAGACCACCTCCTGGAGGTATGCATCTGAAAAGGTTTCGCAAAATGATTTTTTTTTTTTGTAGAAACCAGAAAGAAAGTAAGCATATTTCACAAAATATCAAACTATAGTGTTTTCATTTCCTAATCTTGATGATATATGAACCATACAATAGTTGCCATGCATAGATATTGTAGGAGTAACTGGTAAAACACAAATAAGAACAAGGTAAAAGCACATCCAGTGTCATCATTCTCCCAGCAGACAGTGATGGTTCATAAAAACAAAAGTGGCAAAATGCAAAATCAAAGTTAAGTGTGTAGGGAGTTATCTGGATGCACTGTAAACCGCATTTCGCTAACTCAACTTAAAAGTTTATTGAAAACAGCTTGAACACAAAACTGACTGAAATTTCTGTCTGTTCAACAGAACTGTTTTAGTCACTCAATGAAATAATTTAAAATTTTTTAACATAGGATTCTAAGTCATATTAACAGTTATAAGTTCACCTGACATAAAATAAAGGTATCACACAACCCTCATCTGACTGGAGATTTCGCAGTTTTGATTTATCATTTTCAACCCAATGATAAAATAAAGAATAACATTCAATGTAATATTAGGATAAATGTATTTTCTTTTATAAAACTTCACTCGTGTGCATTAAGCATAAAATATTTAGGTTTCAAAAATACTTCTGTCATGCTAAATGTATTGTGAAAATTTAGTAGTACACATATTTATGTTATATTTACATATTGAATCTTTTCTGCCTTATTTATCCATTTTTATACTGACTTTTTGAACTACAGTGTTGTAGACAAGCTGAGGTGATTTACTTAAAAAATGAGAGGCAACTGATTGTGAAATTTGTTTGATTGGAGGCAACATTTTAAGTTCATAACAATAAAAGCCAAATTATTTGTACTTTAAGTCTGCAGTAAAATCTACTTTTTGCACAACTATTCGACTCAGCATTTTAAGTTACAATGACTCAAGTCAAATATTTAAGTTGAGAAAACAAAATGTGTCTTGTTCACTAATAAACACACAATGCAGTACATTTATTAAAATAGTATTTAAAATGACACGAGCAACAAAACATAAATATTAAAAAAACATTTGATGTACTATCTCCATCCTAAAATAATATTTGTATACATTTTATCAGGGCAGAACCAGCCTTACACTTGGAAACTGCCCCCGTGAGACAGGGCAGCTGATTTCTATTGGTGTAGTAATCTGCAAGGCAGAGAATACAGAGTACACCACACATTTAGCAAAAATTCTCCACGTTAACTTATGATAACTTCAGTCTCCCCAACAACAACAACTAGAAAAATGTACCCACCTTTATCTGCGGCAGGAAGTAGGCCAACAGTTATCAGTGAAAACTCACTTCTTAAAGATGTTCATCAGGCTTGGACAGCACATCAAAAATTCTTCTTTCTTCCTAAAAAATTCAAAACAAGAAGCAAGTGGCTAAGATTAATCACATTACTTAAATATGTTGACATTAATTGTGGAATGCCATTTAGTCACACTGAAATTCAAACTTAATTTTGATTAACTTTGAAACAATTTGTCAATTAAGGTCCATACTAAAGGCCTTTTCACACCTGAAAGTCCAAACCAAGGTTCAAGTTTTTGTTACATTATATACATTTGATCCGGTTAGTTTTGGTTTCACATTGCAATTATGCAAGCACATTAAAGAACTATACATGACATACCTACGTCCTGTCGCCATCACCTATGCGAGCTGCGTCTCCCTATACTTGCAATTGGTTGGTTTGTAGACAGGCGTGTATCTGACATCGGCAGTTTTATGTTAAAAAAGCAAAACATTTGTGTTCAGCATGAATAATGTGTTTTTGTTATGTTAAGTGAACACAAATTATTCACTTTATTGAAGAAACTGATGTCACGAGCATAAAAATATTGAGTACATATTTTTCAACCATTTGTTTAGTTCATTCATCTATCAAAATATATTCTAAATGCACAGTGCATGTGTTGTTCATTGGTCTTGAACTAAATACGTAATATTGGCTTTACAGATTTTAGTAAAATGAACATGAAAATGCAAAAAAATCAAAACATGTTAACATAACAAATTATTTCAAGCTGACAAGGGATGAGTGCTTGTGTCAAGTGAACAACTTTTTACATGATTTTGACAGTCCTGAACATTTGTGTGGACTTGATTTGTGGGAAATCTGCTCGATTAGCTTGTAGCACAAAAGATAGAGGGAGAGTTTCTTTCATCCCAAACAGAGCTATAAAGGTTTCACAGTTAAGGGTAATGGATTTTATTATCTTATATGACCTTTTAATATCTTATAAGACCATATATATATATATATATATATATATATATTACTGTACATTGTACATATATATATATATATATATATATATATATATATATGTACAATGTACAGTAATTGTACTAGGGTATATTTGACAATAATCAACTGATGCTTAAAACTGATCTATGTAGAATATCTAAATGGTAGCTAGTCAAGCATTTACATTTCAAGTTAGTGCTGTATTTTCTTATTTATATTTCACTTCTGCTGCTGTTATGGCTGCAGGCAGAGTATTTTATAATAAGTGTGAGTGCAGTGCAGCATCATTTATCTTTTTATGGGCTTAGCAGATAATGAACTTTAACTTAATAGTATTTCACTACAAGTGTGGAAAAATTGCCTTGTTTTTTAAGTATCTCCATAGCACATGTGTATAATCCCCCCTATTACCAAACACTTATGCCTGACCCCTGAGGTCATATTGATGTGTGGAGAAAGTGACCTGCCCAACAATCGACTCTATTAACCCCCAGTCAATAGAGCCCGATACTTCTGCTAGAGCTGAGTTCATCAGCCAGAAAGTTTAAAAAGAAGAGCAGTTTACAGTAGTTATGGCAGGAAGTGTGCTTAAATAAAGGAGAGGAGGAGGAGAAAGGAAAAGGTCAAAAAGATAAGACCTGGAAGGGATGTGGCAAAGAGGGGTGGGTACTTCAGCAGGTAATTAATTCTCCTAGATTAAAATGCTACATGTCTCATCAGACATTATCCAACACCCTGAGGCAGTGCTCTTTCAGACAATATCAGTATTAATTAAATTGTTTTCCATAGTGTTATTGAACTTTTAATAAGGATAACAAACACCATTTGAGAGGCCCTTATAGCTGTCTTGAAAGCTCTCTTGAGTCCCTTGGGAAATGTATATCATTAAACATGAGGGTAACCTTTATCTGTGTGTCATTTCAGACTCACTGATGTAGGTCTAATGGAATTTGGGAATGATAGTGGGAGGGGGTTATAAGTTTGATAAAGTTTGTCAAGATGCATTAATTCAGGTGATTCACACTGATGTGCCTCTATTATACGGTCATATGTTAAATAATGATTATGTCAAAACATAATAGGTACTTAAAGGTGTTCAACATTAGGGATGTAAGTGATAATCCTCTTGTCTTATCAGCCTAAATCTCTGAAAAGGATTCCACTGTACAAATTTATCAAGCACTGTCCAAATCCGCAGAACCTTAGATTCCAGTCAAGATCCCCAAATTTCAGGCTGAGTTATGGTGAAAAGTGTATAAAATGTTACACATGGTAGTAATAAAAGACCATGAAATTTCGAATTTGAACAATCAGATACAGTTTTCCATTAGGACAAAGGTTTGTGAAATGTTCTAATAAACCTTTACTTGTATATGAAAAATAAAGAAAATAGATTTGTTTTATATTGTCATATACTCTGGAACTCAATAGACTAAATTTCAAGTTTACAGACAACTATGTGTAATGGAAGGTGTCACTTATTAATCACCAACTCTCTCTCCCAGATTTGTAGCTGAGATACTGCATTAAAAAAGCTGATGACACAAACATACTTCAATTCCAAATACAGTGCATCAATGTTTCTATTGGCTGACCTTCTGCGTTCATGGTCAAAGTTGAAAAAAGATAAACTTTGACCCGCAAGTCAGCTGAAACCAGATGGAGATTTCACTGAAACAGGAAAACCATGCTGAACTTTGTCTGTTGTATGGTTATCAATTGAAAAGAATGGGGACAAGTAAATGTTCATAGGGCGGAAGTGTAATGTGACTGTACCTATATGCTGATCACACAGTCCTCAGGGTGGACACTGAAACCCAAGCTTCACAAAACCATGGATGTTGCTAGGCGATGCATGTGACCCATGATACTACACCAAGGTTTTTCTATACAGGCTTTGGTCTGGAATCAGAAACAGTCTCAGTTATCCTGACAATTTATCTATCACTGCCATTTAAAAAACATCTCCATGGAAAGTCACCTGCAGCTTTCAATACTTATTTTATCAATTATTTGTTGGAACAAAATGTCCCTTTCTTACAATTGACAAAATGCCAGAAAGTAGAAATAAAAAGCACACTTTCAGTTTACTTTTGACCTTTGAAAATGTCATGCAAATACTCATGCATCCTCTTCTTGCTCAGTCACAGTCAGGTAATGTTCAGTGAATAATGCGTTGTGCTGAAGAAAGAAGGTGGACAAGCTCCTGCTGAGGACAAATATGACAGATGCAGAGGGAAACACAGATGTACAGATAGTTGGTCTCTCTGTTGAGAAGGCCTGTGAGTTGTGAGAATTCCAAGACATCTGAATTACTAATCCAGTGGAGACCTTCAGGGACCTCTATCAAACAACTTCAAAGAACCTTTTCACCTACTAATCCAACAAGGCCAGCCAGGGATGGAAAGTAGAAATAGGACATTTCAGTTATTATTGTATTAATATTTCTGTAATTATATTGGTTATTTCAGGCTCAGTTTAGCACTGGTGAATTTTAATGCCCTTCTTAGAGTTTCCTGGAACCAATGGAACCTTTCGGGTATTTCTCTTCCTGAAATACTCTTCAGCAGTTTCTCTAAAAACAACAAAAGAAGCCTGGAGAGCAAACATTTTAATGAAGTAAACATCTTGTCCAGTTTAAGATGAACGTTTCCTTGCCACTTAGAATTCGATGTGGATCATCCAAAGCCTTGCGGGAAGCGACGAGCAACAGTTTGGAGAGGAGTTGTAATGGCCGGTGTCTAATTGTGAAGATTCAGAAGTGATTAATGAAAACTAATATTTCATGGCAATTAAAATGATTAAAGCTGGAGGGCTTTTTGCTGTTAGTCTGAATTGCTGAAGGAATGAGGTGGCAACAAAGCTGAGAAGCAAATTGCATTAGTAAGTTGAGGAAAACTGTATTAAAATGCAAATGTACAGCTGTTAATAGTTCTTCAAAAACCAATAATCCCCCACAGTCAGTCATGTGTCAAAATGGTTAATGGAAAAATATCCCAGAGGCACGCGGGGTCCTTTTTCCATTCCACTTTTGATTAAAGCAGAAATTCTGTTCAGGGAAAAGCACAGTTTAGGTCAGGATAGGATTGGCAAAGATGGCTTAATGTGGGCAGGATCCCAAAATCATTGTTCTGATGCCCTGATTTCACAGATATGTCTTCTCATGGGATGAGCCCCTTATCATGAACAAGCGGACGCCAGGCTGCATATCAGATCTGCAGTTATTACAGGCATTCATCATACAGCTGAGTAGGACACAACCTGTGCAGGGAAATATTGACATGAAATAATTTTATATGCTGTTGAATGGAGAGGAAGGGGGTTATAATGTTCCAGTTGCAGGACAAATACTAAATACATGTTTGTTCTTTTAATTATAGCTGATGCTGAAGTCGTATGAATGAAATGTCCTGAGCCAGCAGAGGAAAAAAGTATTTTGTCAGATTTACAGATTAGGCAAATTACAAAAAGGTAAATTACATAACTGGCTAGAGAGTGGGTCATACTTTATTTCATGGCAGGTTATATCCAAAGTCTACTTGCATAATTATGTATTTATAGTGGATAAACCGAGCTATATTTCTGTCATCTTAGCATTCATATTGGCAAAAATGCAGAAGTATATTAGCCTTACACCCATTTAATGAGCTGCATTTACAGACAACATATTCATGAATTTTGCCAATTTTAGCAACGCTAGTAGTGTGCAAATAGGAATGGCAATTCCAGGTCACTGTTAGCTCGTCAATCCGTCTATTACTTTGGTCCAGACTGAAATATCTTGACAGTTTTTGGATGAATTGACCTGAAATTTTGACCAGACATTGATGATCCCCTGAGGGTGAATCCTACTGACCTTTGTGATCCACTGACTTTTCATCTAGTACCACCAACAGTTTGGCATTTTGGGTTTGTGGTAAAATGCCCAACAGCTATTGGACAGATTGCCATGCAATTTGGTACAAGCATTCATGTTCCCCACAGGATGAATTGTAATAACTTTGGTGATCACCTGACCTTTGTTTTAGTGACATCCTCATATCAAAATTTCACTTTATGACCAAATACCTTCAAAACTAATCACATTCACATCAGCCTCAGCAGTACTGTGTTCAATTCAATTCAATTCAGTTTTATTTATATAGCGCCATATCATAACAAAGTTATCTCAGGGCACTTTTTCGAATAGAGCAGGTCTAGACCGACTCTTTATATTTACAGAGACCCAACAGTTCCCACCATGAGCAAGCACTATGCGACAGTGGCAAGGAAAAACTCCCTTTTAACAGGTAGAAACCTCGAGCAGAACCAGGCTCAAGGTGGGCGGTCATCTGCCTCGACCGGTTGGGTTGAAGGGGGAAGGGGGGAGCGGGAGAGAGAGAGCAGGAGGAAAGAGAACACACAGCAGCTCAATACAGCATAGATATGGTAATGGCATTGATGTTAACAACAACAGAAACAACACTAAGAGCAACATTATAATAGCAATACTAATAACAGCAACAACAGCAATAGCATCAGCGGGTGCAGAGCAGGAGCACGGGGGCAGCAGGCGGCAGCAACCACAGACCCAGACTTCACAGCTCCAGAGGCAGAAACACCTGCAGAAAGCAACAGAAGGGGAGGGAGAGAGAGAG
>SEMN01002042.1:0-16709 GCA_005408345.1 Macquaria australasica | reverse complement strand
TGAAACAACAACGCTTGCTGCAACAACAACAGAGGCAACAACAACAGCTTCACCACCAACAACTGAGGCAACAACAACTTCTGCAACAACAACACCTGCTGAAGAGGCAACAACAGCTGCAACAACAACATCTGCTGAGGAGACAACAACAGCTGCTGCAACAACAGAGGCAACAACAACAGCTTCCTCAACAACAACAGAGGCAACATCCTCAGCTGCAGAAACAACTACAGCTGTGGCAACAACAACATCTGAGGCAACAACAACAACTGAGGTAACAACAGCTTCTGCAACAACAACAGAGGCAACAACAACAGCTTCACCAACAACAACTGAGGCAACAACAACTTCCGCAGCAACAACACCTGCTGAGGCAACAACAACAGAGGCAACAACAACACCTTCGCCAACAACAACTGAGGTAACAACAGCTGCTGTAACACCAACACCTGCAGTTACAACAACAGCTGAAACAACAATGCCTGCTGAAACAACAACGCTTGCTGCAACAACAACAGAGGCAACAACAACAGCTTCACAGACAACAACTGAGGCAACAACAACAGCTTCTGCAGCAACAACACCTGCTGAGGCAACAACAACAGAGGCAACAACAACACCTACTGAGGACACAACAACATCTGCTGCAACAACTGAGGCAACAACAACAGCTTCTACAACAACAACTGAGGCAACAACAGTTACTGCAACAACAACAACTGAGGCAACAACAGCTTCTGCAGCAACAACACCTGCTGAGGCAACAACAACAGAGGCAACAACAACACCTACTGAGGAGACAACAACAGCTGCTGCAACAACAACTGAGGTAACAACAGCTTCTGTAACAACACCTGCAGCAACGACGACAGCTGAAACAACAACGCTTGCTGCAACAACAACAGAAGCAACAACAACACCTTCACAGACAACAACTGAGGCAACAACAGTTACTGCAACAACAGCAGCTATGGAAACAACAGCAGTTGAAACAACAACAGCTGCTGAAACAACAACACCTGCTGTAACAACAGCTTCTGCAACAACAACAACAGAGGCAACAACTTCACCACCAACAACTGAAGCAACAACAACTTCTGTAACAACAACACAGGCTGAAGAGACAACAACAGCTGCAACAACAACATCTGCTGAGGAGACAACAACAGCTGCTGCAACAACAGAGGCAACAACAACAGCATCTCCAACAACAACTGAGTTAACAACAGCTGCTGTAACACCAACACCTGCAGCTACAACAACAGCTGAAACAATGCCTGCTGAAACCACAATGCCTGCTGAAACAACAATGTTTGCTGAAACAACAACGCTTGCTGCAACAACAACAGAGGCAACAACAACAACTTCACAGACAACAACTGAGAAAACAACAGTTACTACAACTACAGCAGCTATGGAAACAACACCTGCTGTAACAACAACAAATTCTGCAAGAACAACAGAGGCAACAACAAGATCTTCACCAACAACAACTGAGGCAACAACAGCTGCTGACGAAACAACAACAGAGGCATCAACAACAGCTTCTGCAGCAACAACACCTGCTGAGGCAACAACAACAGAGGCAACAACAACACCTACTGAGGTGACAACAACAGCTGCTGCAACAACAGAGGCAACAACAGCTTCTACAACAACAACTGAGGTACCAACAGCTGCTGCAACAACAACACCTGCAGAAACAACAACAGCTGAAATAACAATGCCTGCTGAAACAACAATGCATGCTGCAACATCAACAGAGGCAACAACAACAGCTTCACAGACAACACCTGAGGCAGCAACAGTTACTGCAACAACAACAGCTATGGAAACAACAGCAGCTGAAACAACACCTGCTGTAACAACAACAAATTTTGCAACAACAACAGAGGCAACAACAACAGCTTCACCAACAACAACTGAGGCAACAACAACAGCTTCTGCAGCAACAACACCTGCTCAGGCAACAACAACAGAGGCAACAACAACACCTACTGAGGAGACAACAACATCTGCAGCAACAACAGAGGCAACAACAACACCTTCGCCAATAACACCTGAGGTAACAACAGCTGCTGTAACAACAACAGCTGCAACAACAACACCTGCTGAGGAGACAACAGCTCCTGCAACAACAGAGGCAACAACAACAGCTTCTACAACAACAACTGAGGTACCAACAGCTGCTGCAACACCAACACCTGCAGAAACAACAACAGCTGAATTAACAATGCCTGCTGAAAATACAATGCTTGCTGCAACAACAACAGAGGCAACAACAACAGCTTCACAGACAACAACTGAGGCAGCAACAGTTACTGCAACAACAACAGCTATGGAAACAACAGCAGCTGAAACAACAACACCTGCTGAGGAGACAAGAACAGCTGCTGTAATAACAACAGCTTCTGCAACAACAACAGAGGCAACAACAACAGCTTCACCAACAACAACTGAGGCAACAACAACAGCTTCTGCAGCAACAACACCTGCTGAGGCAACAACAACAGAGGCAACAACAACACCTACTGAGGAGACAACAACAGCTGCTGCAACAACAACTGAGGTAACAACAACTGCTGTAACAACACCTGCAGCAACAACAACAGCTGAAACAACAACGCTTGCTGCAACAAGAACAGAGGCAACAACAACACCTTCACAGACAACAACTGAGGCAACAACAGTTACTGCAACAACAGCAGCTATGGAAACAACAGCAGTTCAAACAACAACAGCTGCTGAAACAACAACACCTGCTGTAACAACAGCTTCTGCAACAACAACAGAGGCAACAACTTCACCACCAACAACTGAAGCAACAACAACTTCTGTAACAACAACACAGGCTGAAGAGACATCAACAGCTGCAACAACAACATCTGCTGAGGAGACAACAACAGCTGCTGCAACAACAGAGGCAACAACAACAGCTTCTTCAACAACAACAGAGGCAACAACAACACCTGCTGAGGAGACAACAGCTGCTGCAACAACAACAGAGGCAACAACAACAGCTTCTCCAACAACAACTGAGTTAACAACAGCTGCTGTAACACCAACACCTGCAGTTACAACAACAGCTGAAACAACGCCTGCTGAAACAACAATGCCTGCTGAAACAACAATGCCTGCTGAAACAACAACGCTTGCTGCAACAACAACAGAGGCAACAACAACAGCTTCACCACCAACAACTGAGGCAACAACAACTTCTGCAACAACAACACCTGCTGAAGAGGCAACAACAGCTGCAACAACAACTTCTGCTGAGGAGACAACAACAGCTGCTGCAACAACAGAGGCAACAACAACAGCTTCCTCAACAACAACAGAGGCAACATCCTCAGCTGCAGAAACAACTACAGCTGTGGCAACAACAACATCTGAGGCAACAACAACAACAACTGAGGTAACAACAGCTTCTGTAACAACAACAGAGGCAACAACAACAGCTTCACCAACAAGAACTGAGGCAACAACAACTTCCGCAGCAACAACACCTACTGAGGCAACAACAACAGAGGCAACAACAACACCTTCGCCAACAACAACTGAGGTAACAACAGCTGCTGTAACAACATCAGCTGCAACAACAACACCTGCTGAGGAGACAACAGCTGCTGCAACAACAGAGACAACAACAACAGCTTCTCCAACAACAACTGAGGTAACAACAGCTGCTGTAACACCAACACCTGCAGTTACAACAACAGCTGAAACAACAATGCCTGCTGAAACAACAACGCTTGCTGCAACAACAACAGAGGCAACAACAACAGCTTCACAGACAACAACTGAGGCAACAACAGTTACTGCAACAACAGCAGCTGAAACAACAACACCTGCTGTAACAACAACAAATTTTGCAACAACAACAGAGGCAACAACAACAGCTTCACCAACAACAACTGAGGCAACAACAACAGCTTCTGCAGCAACAACACCTGCTGAGGCAACAACAACAGAGGCAACAACAACACCTACTGAGGAGACAACAACATCTGCTGCAACAACAGAGGCAACAACAACAGCTTCTACAACAACAACTGAGGCAACAACAGTTACTGCAACAACAACAACTGAGGCAACAACAGCTTCTGCAGCAACAACACCTGCTGAGGCAACAACAACAGAGGCAACAACAACACCTACTGAGGAGACAACAACAGCTGCTGCAACAACAACTGAGGTAACAACAGCTGCTGTAACAACACCTGCAGCAACAACAACAGCTGAAACAACAACGCTTGCTGAAACAACAACGCTTGCTGCAACAACAACAGAGGCAACAACAACACCTTCACAGACAACAACTGAGGCAACAACAGTTACTGCAACAACAGCAGCTATGGAAACAACAGCAGTTCAAACAACAACAGCTGCTGAAACAACAACACCTGCTGTAACAACAGCTTCTGCAACAAAAACAGAGGCAACAACTTCACCACCAACAACTGAAGCAACAACAACTTCTGTAACAACAACACAGGCTGAAGAGACATCAACAGCTGCAACAACAACATCTGCTGAGGAGACAACAACAGCTGCTGCAACAACAGAGGCAACAACAACAGCTTCTTCAACAACAACAGAGGCAACAACAACACCTGCTGAAGAGACAACAGCTGCTGCAACAACAACAGAGGCAACAACAACAGCTTCTCCAACAACAACTGAGTTAACAACAGCTGCTGTAACACCAACACCTGCAGTTACAACAACAGCTGAAACAACGCCTGCTGAAACAACAATGCCTGCTGAAACAACAATGCCTGCTGAAACAACAACGCTTGCTGCACCAACAACAGAGGCAACAACAACAACTTCACAGACAACAACTGAGGCAACAACAGTTACTACAACTACAGCAGCTATGGAAACAACAGCAGCTGAAACAACAACAGCAGATGAAACAACAACAGCAGATGAAACAACAACAGCAGCCGAAACAACAACACCGGCTGTAACAATAAAAACTTCTGCAACAACAACATCTTCACCAACAACAACTGATGCAACAACAGCTGCTGAGGAAACAACAACAGAGGCAACAACAACAGCTTCACCAACAACAACTGAGGCAACAACAGCTTCTGCAGCAACAACACCTACTGAGGCAACAACAACAGAGGCAACAACACCTTCGCCAACAACAACTGAGGTAACAACAGCTGCTGTAACAACAACAGCTGCAACAACAACACCTGCTGAGGAGACAACAGCTGCTGCAACAACAGAGGCAACAACAACAGCTTCTCCAACAACAACTGAGGTAACAACAGCTGCTGTAACACCAACACCTGCAGTTACAACAACAGCTGAAACAACAATGCCTGCTGAAACAACAACGCTTGCTGCAACAACAACAGAGGCAACAACAGCTTCACAGACAACAACTGAGGCAACAACAGTTACTGCAACAACAGCAGCTGAAACAACAACACCTGCTGTAACAACAACAAATTTTGCAACAACAACAGAGGCAACAACAACAGCTTCACCAACAACAACTGAGGCAACAACAACAGCTTCTGCAGCAACAACACCTGCTGAGGCAACAACAACAGAGGCAACAACAACACCTACTGAGGAGACAACAACATCTGCTGCAACAACAGAGGCAACAACAACAGCTTCTACAACAACAACTGAGGCAACAACAGCTTCTGCAGCAACAACACCTGCTGAGGCAACAACAACAGAGGCAACAACAACACCTACTGAGGAGACAACAACAGCTGCTGCAACAACAACTGAGGTAACAACAGCTGCTGTAACAACACCTGCAGCAACAACGCTTGCTGAAACAACAACGCTTGCTGCAACAAGAACAGAGGCAACAACAACACCTTCACAGACAACAACTGAGGCAACAACAGTTACTGCAACAACAGCAGCTATGGAAACAACAGCAGTTCAAACAACAACAGCTGCTGAAACAACAACACCTGCTGTAACAACAGCTTCTGCAACAACAACAGAGGCAACAACTTCACCACCAACAACTGAAGCAACAACAACTACTGTAACAACAACACAGGCTGAAGAGACAACAACAGCTGCAACAACAACATCTGCTGAGGAGACAACAACAGCTGCTGCAACAACAGAGGCAACAACAACAGCTTCTTCAACAACAACCGAGGCAACAACAACACCTGCTGAGGAGACAACAGCTGCTGCAACAACAACAGAGGCAACAACAACAGCTTCTCCAACAACAACTGAGTTAACAACAGCTGCTGTAACACCAACACCTGCAGTTACAACAACAGCTGAAACAACGCCTGCTGAAACAACAATGCCTGCTGAAACAACAACGCTTGCTGCAACAACAACAAAGGCAACAACAACAGCTTCACCACCAACAACTGAGGCAACAACAACTTCTGCAACAACAACACCTGCTGAAGAGGCAACAACAGCTGCAACAACAACATCTGCTGAGGAGACAACAACAGCTGCTGCAACAACAGAGGCAACAACAACAGCTTCCTCAACAACAACAGAGGCAACATCCTCAGCTGCAGAAACAACTACAGCTGTGGCAACAACAACATCTGAGGCAACAACAACAACAACTGAGGTAACAACAGCTTCTGCAACAACAACAGAGGTAACAACAACAGCTTCACCAACAACTGCTGAGGCAACAACAACTTCCGCAGCAACAACACCTACTGAGGCAACAACAACAGAGGCAACAACAACACCTTCGCCAACAACAACTGAGGTAACAACAGCTGCTGTAACAACATCAGCTGCAACAACACCTGCTGAGGAGACAACAGCTGCTGCAACAACAGAGGCAACAACAACAGCTTCTCCAACAACAACTGAGGTAACAACAGCTGCTGTAACACCAACACCTGCAGTTACAACAACAGCTGAAACAACAATGCCTGCTGAAACAACAACGCTTGCTGCAACAACAACAGAGGCAACAACAGCTTCACAGACAACAACTGAGGCAACAACAGTTACTGCAACAACAGCAGCTGAAACAACAACACCTGCTGTAACAACAACAAATTTTGCAACAACAACAGAGGCAACAACTTCACCACCAACAACTGAAGCAACAACAACTTCTGTAACAACAACACAGGCTGAAGAGACATCAACAGCTGCAACAACAACATCTGCTGAGGAGACAACAACAGCTGCTGCAACAACAGAGGCAACAACAACAGCTTCTTCAACAACAACAGAGGCAACAACAACACCTGCTGAGGAGACAACAGCTGCTGCAACAACAGAGGCAACAACAACAGCTTCTCCAACAACAACTGAGTTAACAACAGCTGCTGTAACACCAACACCTGCAGTTACAACAACAGCTGAAACAACGCCTGCTGAAACAACAATGCCTGCTGAAACAACAATGCCTGCTGAAACAACAACGCTTTCTGCAACAACAACAGAGGCAACAACAACAACTTCACAGACAACAACTGAGGCAACAACAGTTACTACAACTACAGCAGCTATGGAAACAACAGCAGCTGAAACAACAACAGCAGATGAAACAACAACAGCAGCCGAAACAACAACACCGGCTGTAACAATAAAAAATTCTGCAACAACAACATCTTCACCAACAACAACTGAGGCAACAACAGCTGCTGAGGAAACAACAACAGCTTCACCAACAACAACTGAGGCAACAACAGCTTCTGCAGCAACAACACCTACTGAGGCAACAACAACAGAGGCAACAACACCTTCGCCAACAACAACTGAGGTAACAACAGCTGCTGTAACAACAACAGCTGCAACAACAACACCTGCTGAGGAGACAACAGCTGCTGCAACAACAACTGAGGTAACAACAGCTGCTGTAACACCAACACCTGCAGTTACAACAACAGCTGAAACAACGCCTGCTGAAACAACAATGCCTGCTGAAACAACAACGCTTGCTGCAACAACAACAGAGGCAACAACAACAGCTTCACAGACAACAACTGAGGCAACAACAGTTACTGCAACAACAGCAGCTGAAACAACAACACCTGCTGTAACAACAACAAATTTTGCAACAACAACAGAGGCAACAACAACAGCTTCACCAACAACACCTGAGGCAACAACAACAGCTTCTGCAGCAACAACACCTGCTGAGGCAACAACAACAGAGGCAACAACAACACCTACTGAGGAGACAACAACATCTGCTGCAACAACAGAGGCAACAACAACAGCTACTACAACAACAACTGAGGCAACAACAGTTACTGCAACAACAACAACTGAGGCAACAACAGCTTCTGCAGCAACAACACCTGCTGAGGCAACAACAACAGAGGCAACAACAACACCTACTGAGGAGACAACAACAGCTGCTGCAACAACAACTGAGGTAACAACAGCTGCTGTAACAACACCTGCAGCAACAACAACAGCTGAAACAACAACGCTTGCTGCAACAAGAACAGAGGCAACAACAACACCTTCACAGACAACAACTGAGGCAACAACAGTTACTGCAACAACAGCAGCTATGGAAACAACAGCAGTTCAAACAACAACAGCTGCTGAAACAACAACACCTGCTGTAACAACAGCTTCTCCAACAACAACAGAGGCAACAACTTCACCACCAACAACTGAAGCAACAACAACTTCTGTAACAACAACACAGGCTGAAGAGACATCAACAGCTGCAACAACAACATCTGCTGAGGAGACAACAACAGCTGCTGCAACAACAGAGGCAACAACAACAGCTTCTTCAACAACAACAGAGGCAACAACAACACCTGCTGAGGAGACAACAACAGCTGCTGCAACAACAACTGAGGTAACAACAGCTGCTGTAACAACACCTGCAACAACAACAACAGCTGAAACAACAACGCTTGCTGAAACAACAACGCTTGCTGCAACAAGAACAGAGGCAACAACAACACCTTCACAGACAACAACTGAGGCAACAACAGTTACTGCAACAACAGCAGCTATGGAAACAACAGCAGTTCAAACAACAACAGCTGCTGAAACAACACCACCTTCTGTAACAACAGCTTCTGCAACAACAACAGAGGCAACAACTTCACCACCAACAACTGAAGCAACAACAACTTCTGTAACAACAACACAGGCTGAAGAGACAACAACAGCTGCAACAACAACAGCTGCTGTAACAACAGCTTCTGCAACAACAACAGAGGCAACAACTTCACCACCAACAACTGAAGCAACAACAACTTCTGTAACAACAACACAGGCTGAAGAGACATCAACAGCTGCAACAACAACATCTGCTGAGGAGACAACAACAGCTGCTGCAACAACAGAGGCAACAACAACAGCTTCTTCAACAACAACAGAGGCAACAACAACACCTGCTGAAGAGACAACAGCTGCTGCAACAACAACAGAGGCAACAACAACAGCTTCTCCAACAACAACTGAGTTAACAACAGCTGCTGTAACACCAACACCTGCAGTTACAACAACAGCTGAAACAACGCCTGCTGAAACAACAATGCCTGCTGAAACAACAACGCCTGCTGAAACAACAACGCTTGCTGCAACAACAACAGAGGCAACAACAACAGCTTCACCACCAACAACTGAGGCAACAACAACTTCTGCAACAACAACACCTGCTGAAGAGGCAACAACAGCTGCAACAACAACTTCTGCTGAGGAGACAACAACAGCTGCTGCAACAACAGAGGCAACAACAACAGCTTCCTCAACAACAACAGAGGCAACATCCTCAGCTGCAGAAACAACTACAGCTGTGGCAACAACAACATCTGAGGCAACAACAACAACAACTGAGGTAACAACAGCTTCTGCAACAACAACAGAGGTAACAACAACAGCTTCACCAACAACTGCTGAGGCAACAACAACTTCCGCAGCAACAACACCTACTGAGGCAACAACAACAGAGGCAACAACAACACCTTCGCCAACAACAACTGAGGTAACAACAGCTGCTGTAACAACATCAGCTGCAACAACAACACCTGCTGAGGAGACAACAGCTGCTGCAACAACAGAGGCAACAACAACAGCTTCTCCAACAACAACTGAGGTAACAACAGCTGCTGTACCACCAACACCTGCAGTTACAACAACAGCTGAAACAACAATGCCTGCTGAAACAACAACGCTTGCTGCAACAACAACAGAGGCAACAACAACAGCTTCACAGACAACAACTGAGGCAACAACAGTTACTGCAACAACAGCAGCTGAAACAACAACACCTGCACAGACAACAACTGAGGCAACAACAGTTACTGCAACAACAGCAGCTATGGAAACAACAGCAGTTCAAACAACAACAAATTTTGCAACAACAACAGAGGCAACAACAACAGCTTCACCAACAACAACTGAGGCAACAACAACAGCTTCTGCAGCAACAACACCTGCTGAGGCAACAACAACAGAGGCAACAACAACACCTACTGAGGAGACAACAACATCTGCTGCAACAACAGAGGCAACAACAACAGCTTCTTCAACAACAACAGAGGCAACAACAACACCTGCAGTTACAACAACAGCTGAAACAACGCCTGCTGAAACAACAATGCCTGCTGAAACAACAATGCCTGCTGAAACAACAACGCTTGCTGCAACAACAACAGAGGCAACAACAACAACTTCACAGACAACAACTGAGTCAACAACAGTTACTACAACTACAGCAGCTATGGAAACAACAGCAGCTGAAACAACAACAGCAGATGAAACAACAACAGCAGATGAAACAACAACAGCAGCCGAAACAACAACACCGGCTGTAACAATAAAAACTTCTGCAACAACAACATCTTCACCAACAACAACTGAGGCAACAACAGCTGCTGAGGAAACAACAACAGAGGCAACAACAACAGCTTCACCAACAACAACTGAGGCAACAACAGCTTCTGCAGCAACAACACCTACTGAGGCAACAACAACAGAGGCAACAACACCTTCGCCAACAACAACTGAGGTAACAACAGCTGCTGTAACAACAACATCTGCAACAACAACACCTGCTGAGGAGACAACAGCTGCTGCAACAACAGAGGCAACAACAACAGCTTCTCCAACAACAACTGAGGTAACAACAGCTGCTGTAACACCAACACCTGCAGTTACAACAACAGCTGAAACAACAATGCCTGCTGAAACAACAATGCTTGCTGCAACAACAACAGAGGCAACAACAACAGCTTCACAGACAACAACTGAGGCAAAAACAGTTACTGCAACAACAGCAGCTGAAACAACAACACCTGCTGTAACAACAACAAATTCTGCAACAACAACACAGGCAACAACAACAGCTTCACCAACAACAACTGAGGCAACAACAACAGCTTCTGCAGCAACAACACCTGCTGAGGCAACAACAACAGAGGCAACAACAACACCTACTGAGGAGACAACAACATCTGCTGCAACAACAGAGGCAACAACAACAGCTTCTACAACAACAACTGAGGCAACAACAGTTACTGCAACAACAACAACTGAGGCACCAACAGCTTCTGCAGCAACAACACCTGCTGAGGCAACAACAACAGAGGCAACAACAACACCTACTGAGGAGACAACAACAGCTGCTGCAACAACAACTGAGGTAACAACAACTGCTGTAACAACACCTGCAGCAACAACAACAGCTGAAACAACAACGCTTGCTGAAACAACAACGCTTGCTGCAACAAGAACAGAGGCAACAACAACACCTTCACAGACAACAACTGAGGCAACAACAGTTACTGCAACAACAGCAGCTATTGAAACAACAGCAGTTCAAACAACAACAGCTGCTGAAACAACAACACCTGCTGTAACAACAGCTTCTGCAACAAAAACAGAGGCAACAACTTCACCACCAACAACTGAAGCAACAACACCTTCTGTAACAACAACACAGGCTGAAGAGACATCAACAGCTGCAACAACAACATCTGCTGAGGAGACAACAACAGCTGCTGCAACAACAGAGGCAACAACAACAGCTTCTTCAACAACAACAGAGGCAACAACAACACCTGCTGAGGAGACAACAACAGCTGCTGCAACAACAACTGAGGTAACAACAGCTGCTGTAAGAACACCTGCAACAACAACAACAGCTGAAACAACAACGCTTGCTGAAACAACAACGCTTGCTGCAACAAGAACAGAGGCAACAACAACACCTTCACAGACAACAACTGAGGCAACAACAGTTACTGCAACAACAGCAGCTATGGAAACAACAGCAGTTGAAACAACAACAGCTGCTGAAACAACAACACCTGCTGTAACAACAGCTTCTGCAACAACAACAGAGGCAACAACTTCACCACCAACAACTGAAGCAACAACAACTTCTGTAACAACAACACAGGCTGAAGAGACAACAACAGCTGCAACAACAACAGCTGCTGTAACAACAGCTTCTGCAACAACAACAGAGGCAACAACTTCACCACCAACAACTGAAGCAACAACAACTTCTGTAACAACAACACAGGCTGAAGAGACATCAACAGCTGCAACAACAACCTCTGCTGAGGAGACAACAACAGCTGCTGCAACAACAGAGGCAACAACAACAGCTTCTTCAACAACAACAGAGGCAACAACAACACCTGCTGAGGAGACAACAGCTGCTGCAACAACAACAGAGGCAACAACAACAGCTTCTCCAACAACAACTGAGTTAACAACAGCTGCTGTAACAACGCCTGCTGAAACAACAATGCCTGCTGAAACAACAATGCCTGCTGAAACAACAACGCTTGCTGCAACAACAACAGAGGCAACAACAACAACTTCACAGACAACAACTGAGGCAACAACAGTTACTACAACTACAGCAGCTATGGAAACAACAGCAGCTGAAACAACAACAGCAGATGAAACAACAACAGCAGATGAAACAACAACACCGGCTGTAACAATAAAAACTTCTGCAACAACAACATCTTCACCAACAACAACTGATGCAACAACAGCTGCTGAGGAAACAACAACAGAGGCAACAACAACAGCTTCACCAACAACAACTGAGGCAACAACAGCTTCTGCAGCAACAACACCTACTGAGGCAACAACAACAGAGGCAACAACACCTTCGCCAACAACAACTGAAGTAACAACAGCTGCTGTAACAACAACAGCTGCAACAACAACACCTGCTGAGGAGACAACAGCTGCTGCAACAACAGAGTCAACAACAACAGCTTCTCCAACAACAACTGAGGTAACAACAGCTGCTGTAACACCAACACCTGCAGTTACAACAACAGCTGAAACAACAATGCCTGCTGAAACAACAACGCTTGCTGCAACAACAACAGAGGCAACAACAACAGCTTCACAGACAACAACTGAGGCAACAACAGTTACTGCAACAACAGCAGCTGAAACAACAACACCTGCTGTAACAACAACAAATTTTGCAACAACAACAGAGGCAACAACAACAGCTTCACCAACAACAACTGAGTCAACAACAACAGCTTCTGCAGCAACAACACCTGCTGAGGCAACAACAACAGAGGCAACAACAACACCTACTGAGGAGACAACAACATCTGCTGCAACAACAGAGGCAACAACAACAGCTTCTACAACAACAACTGAGGCAACAACAGTTACTGCAACAACAACAACTGAGGCAACAACAGCTTCTGCAGCACCAACACCTGCTGAGGCAACAACAACAGAGGCAACAACAACACCTACTGAGGAGACAACAACAGCTGCTGCAACAACAACTGAGGTAACAACAGCTGCTGTAACAACACCTGCAGCAACAACAACAGCTGAAACAACAACGCTTGCTGAAACAACAACGCTTTCTGCAACAAGAACAGAGGCAACAACAACACCTTCACAGACAACAACTGAGGCAACAACAGTTACTGCAACAACAGCAGCTATGGAAACAACAGCAGTTCAAACAACAACAGCTGCTGAAACAACAACACCTGCTGTAACAACAGCTTCTGCAACAACAACAGAGGCAACAACTTCACCACCAACAACTGAAGCAACAACAACTTCTGTAACAACAACACAGGCTGAAGAGACATCAACAGCTGCAACAACAACATCTGCTGAGGAGACAACAACAGCTGCTGCAACAACAGAGGCAACAACAACAGCTTCTTCAACAACAACAGAGGCAACAACAACACCTGCTGAGGAGACAACAACAGCTGCTGCAACAACAACTGAGGTAACAACAGCTGCTGTAACAACACCTGCAACAACAACAACAGCTGAAACAACAACGCTTGCTGAAACAACAACGCTTGCTGCAACAAGAACAGAGGCAACAACAACACCTTCACAGACAACAACTGAGGCAACAACAGTTACTGCAACAACAGCAGCTATGGAAACAACAGCAGTTCAAACAACAACAGCTGCTGAAACAACACCACCTGCTGTAACAACAGCTTCTGCAACAACAACAGAGGCAACAACTTCACCACCAACAACTGAAGCAACAACAACTTCTGTAACAACAACACAGGCTGAAGAGACAACAACAGCTGCAACAACAACATCTGCTGAGGAGACAACAACAGCTGCTGTAACAACAGCTTCTGCAACAAAAACAGAGGCAACAACTTCACCACCAACAACTGAAGCAACAACAACTTCTGTAACAACAACACAGGCTGAAGAGACATCAACAGCTGCAACAACAACATCTGCTGAGGAGACAACAACAGCTGCTGCAACAACAGAGGCAACAACAACAGCTTCTTCAACAACAACAGAGGCAACAACAACACCTGCTGAGGAGACAACAGCTGCTGCAACAACAACAGAGGCAACAACAACAGCTTCTCCAACAACAACTGAGTTAACAACAGTAACACCAACACCTGCTACAACAACAGCTGAAACAACGCCTGCTGAAACAACAATGCCTGCTGAAACAACAATGCCTGCTGAAACAACAACGCTTGCTGCAACAACAACAGAGGCAACAACAACAACTTCACAGACAACAACTGAGGCAACAACAGTTACTACAACTACAGCAGCTATGGAAACAACAGCAGCTGAAACAACAACAGCAGATGAAACAACAACAGCAGATGAAACAACAACAGCAGCCGAAACAACAACACCGGCTGTAACAATAAAAACTTCTGCAACAACAACATCTTCACCAACAACAACTGATGCAACAACAGCTGCTGAGGAAACAACAACAGAGGCAACAACAACAGCTTCACCAACAACAACTGAGGCAACAACAGCTTCTGCAGCAACAACACCTACTGAGGCAACAACAACAGAGGCAACAACACCTTCGCCAACAACAACTGAGGTAACAACAGCTGCTGTAACAACAACAGCTGCAACAACAACACCTGCTGAGGAGACAACAGCTGCTGCAACAACAGAGGCAACAACAACAGCTTCTCCAACAACAACTGAGGTAACAACAGCTGCTGTAACACCAACACCTGCAGTTACAACAACAGCTGAAACAACAATGCCTGCTGAAACAACAACGCTTGCTGCAACAACAACAGAGGCAACAACAACAGCTTCACAGACAACAACTGAGGCAACAACAGTTACTGCAACAACAGCAGCTGAAACAACAACACCTGCTGTAACAACAACAAATTTTGCAACAACAACAGAGGCAACAACAACAGCTTCACCAACAACAACTGAGGCAACAACAACAGCTTCTGCAGCAACAACACCTGCTGAGGCAACAACAACAGAGGCAACAACAACACCTACTGAGGAGACAACAACATCTGCTGCAACAACAGAGGGCAACAACAACAGCTTCTACAACAACAACTGAGGCAACAACAGTTACTGCAACAACAACAACTGAGGCAACAACAGCTTCTGCAGCAACAACACCTGCTGAGGCAACAACAACAGAGGCAACAACAACACCTACTGAGGAGACAACAACAGCTGCTGCAACAACAACTGAGGTAACAACAGCTTCTGTAACAACACCTGCAGCAACAACAACAGCTGAAACAACAACGCTTGCTGAAACAACAACGCTTGCTGCAACAAGAACAGAGGGAACAACAACACCTTCACAGACAACAACTGAGGCAACAACAGTTACTGCAACAACAGCAGCTATGGAAACAACAGCAGTTGAAACAACAACAGCTGCTGAAACAACAACACCTGCTGTAACAACAGCTTCTGCAACAACAACAGAATAACTTCACCGCCAACAGCTGGAAACAACAACAACTGGCAACAACAACACAGGCTGAAGAGACAACAACAGCTGCAACAACAACATCTGCTGAGGAGACAACAACAGCTGCTGCAACAACAGAGGCAACAACAACAGCTTCTTCAACAACAACCGAGGCAACAACAACACCTGCTGAGGAGACAACAGCTGCTGCAACAACAGAGGCAACAACAACAGCATCTCCAACAACAACTGAGGTAACAACAGCTTCTGCACCAAAAACACCTGCTGAGGAGACAACAACAGCTGCAACAAAAACACCTGCTCAGGAGACAACAACGGCTGCTGCAACAACAGAGGCAACAACAACAGCTTCTGTAATAAATGAGGTAACATCAGCTACAGTAACAACAACAGCTGCAATGACAACAACAGCTGCAACAACAACACCTGCTGAAGAGACAACAGCAGCTGCAACAACAACACCTGCTGAGGAGACAACAACAGCTGTAACAACAACAGAGGCAACAACAACAGC
>SEMN01002041.1:0-16709 GCA_005408345.1 Macquaria australasica | reverse complement strand
TGCTCTGCACCCGCTGATGCTATTGCTGTTGTTGCTGTTATTAGTATTGCTATTATAATGTTGCTCTTAGTGTTGTTTCTGTTGGTGTTAACATCAATGCCATTACCATATCTATGCTGTATTGAGCTGCTGTATGTTCTCTTCCTCCTGCTCTCTCTCTCCCGCTCCCCCCTTCCCCCTTCAACCCAACCGGTCGAGGCAGATGACCGCCCACCTTGAGCCTGGTTCTGCTCGAGGTTTCTACCTGTTAAAAGGGAGTTTTTCCTTGCCACTGTCGCATAGTGCTTGCTCATGGTGGGAACTGTTGGGTCTCTGTAAATATAAAGAGTCGGTCTAGACTTGCTCTATTCGAAAAAGTGCCCTGAGATAACTTTGTTATGATATGGCGCTATATAAATAAAACTGAATTGAATTGAATAGAGGGAGGCTAAAATACATATATCGTTACTGAGTACCTGAATTATACATGAGGTACCTGAAAGTCTGGAGATAACATTTCGGCACACTCTTATATTGTAAACACACAGTATTAGAATACATCAGGACACTTCTTATCCCTCTTCCTGTGACAGCGGAGTTCTTCTGACCCATGAGCAACAAGTCTCGGGTATTTTAGTGACACGCTCAAAATAAGGGTGTGATCCAGAGTGAAATCCACCATCACAGGAGTACAACCTGGAAAACCTCTCCTCCCTGTTTTGCGGGGAGCGAGTAAAAGCCAAGTTGTACCTATCTCCCTTACCAAGACCCAAGAGAAAACCTCCTAGTCAGTAGAGGGAAAACACTTAGGCCTCAGCGTACAATCTTTCACAAACATTCAGTGTATTAGTAATTATTAGCATGTATTTGCAGCAATTTGTCTTGAACACTGTCACAGTCCCGTACCATTGTACAGGTCATCCGTTGTGACCTGGAGCTTCAAACCCTGTATTATCTAATCTGTGACCCATCTGTATGATGATTTGACATACTCTTAAAATGTGCTACTTAAAACAATGTTAGTGGTTTCATAAGAAAAATATCCACTGTCTAAAGATACACAGCTTAGGTGTTAAGAAACCTCTTCAGATTATTGAAAATCTGGCATTAGGATGTTAAGAAATCCTGGCTTGTGATGAATATCAAAATTATGGGTGCGAAGAAACCCCTGCAGGTGTTATAAAGGAACCTAGCATCAAACCACACATTAAACTCTCTTCAGGTGTTAAAGAATAATCTGGCAGTAAAAATGATCACAGTAAAAGTTCATATGGTTGCTTTCGTTGTCTTCAGCCCAGGCACTTTGCGTGTCGTTGAGAGCCACTTACACGAGAGGTTACCAGCACCTCGATGTTCGTGTTAGCATGGAATCCATCGTGATGATTAAGAAGCGTGTAGGGTGTCCCATAGAGGCAGCTGGAGGAGACTCTTCTCCAACTGTCCGAGCTTTCAAACAATAATGCCTGTTTTAACAAGACCTTCAAAAACTGGTTTAATGCCAATACATACAACTCAAAATTAACCTTTCCTTCAGACAACTGCTCTTCAAAACTCTCATCTCTCCCTTCAGATATGCAGGTCTTGTGGTTTGCAGTCTGTGTGTGTGTGTGTGTGTGTGTGATGTTCATATGCTTCCTGCACTAACTGGTTATTTATAGAACCTGTTGCTGCATCAGGCCGGCACCACTCATAGGCGTAAAGCAACATATCTGGACAATATTATATTTAACCATTAGTTCTGTTCTGAGGTCAAAATTATGCCTGATCTACACAGCAGATCCCCTTTGAGCAGATTAATGGGGCAGAATGGTGACAGCAACAATGAATGTTTACTTTTAGTTCATCATGGCAGGACAATGGGGTATTATATTTTTCTAAGACTGATGTTCTTGAGGCACATGTTCTCATATATTTACCACTTAATTTGGGTTTTATTTCAAATTCTTTTCCCATAATTACTGACTCTGTAGCCCCAGAGTCAACTAAAAACGTGACTGCTTGCCCTGAGATCTGTAGTATTAACTTTAACCTGGTTTTATATGCTTTGTGACCCAATTTAGCATGTTCCCTCCTTTTGACCTTTCTAATTCTGTTTAACCTCAGTGTGCGCAATCGCTTGTTTACTAAAGTGTGTGTAGCCATATTCATGAAGGCCTCTGATATGTATTTAACATACAGTATTACCGACAGGTGGTGTGGATTGTTGTTCAGGTTTCTTTTCTAAATATGTGATTGCCTTCTTCAAAAGTGTGTGTTGGGTGTTATCACCTTCCTGATGTGTAGGATGTTCCTCACTGTGCGTCAGTGAACCAGTTGATGCCGACCCCTCCCTCTCCTCAGGCTCCACCTGACATCAGTCTGCTTGATTTCTGTCCTTCCTCTCAGGACTAGCTTTGGCCCAATGTCCATGTTTGTCGCACACAAAGCCTGCGTTGGATCGCTCATGTTCTCCTCTTCTTCCACGCCCCTGATGCCTCTGTCGCGTGCACGTCCTCTGGTGTGACTTTGGAACATTATCATCACAGCAGTTTGTAGATCTTTCTCTCCTTTTTGTCTTTCTTCTTCTTGGTCTCTCTGACGATTTTCTCAGTATGCACTGCATGTGCTTTGATGACAGACAGTTTTCCTGAATCCCGTGTAATGCATGTTTGTTTCAGCACGTTGCTAATTTCAGGTTTCAGTCCATTGATGAAGCTGTTTCTGCGTAGAGACCACTTCATGAACTTCTCCTCGTCTGTCAGGTCTGAATGGTGATGAGATTGTCATTGATTCTTTGTCGAGTCTGTGTCCTGATCGGGTGCAGCGCAGAGATAGGGGAAGGTCTTTGTCCGATCTCCCTGTTGCTCCCAGGAGATTGAGATCTGGTTGTACAGCTGGAGGAGCACTGGGATTTGGGCAGAGTTGTATGGTGGTGGAGCTGAGTCGAAGTCAGAGTCCTGCATTTTGAGACACTGAGACACAGATTAGATTTTCCTGTCCCTGCCTTGCGTCTTCTTTCCCTCTTTTATCTTACTGCTAGCTGATCCCATTTTGAAAAAAGTCTGATAATTAATTTTTGTTACTATTACTTTAAGTTTAAAACATTTCCACTTGTTGCTACAATCCATTTTCACACTATTAAGAATTTACCAATCCCTTTGATGTTATTAATCTCCACTTTTTATATGTTTTAATCAATTATCTGAACAGATAATCAAACAACTTCATCAGAGCACTTTGTCTCTGAGTTTGACATTCCCCCTTGTAATACAGTCATTGCATCCTGCAATAATTTAATTCAGCACTGAAATGCCTACTGTGCTACAATAATCAAAGTTATATTTCCAGGTTTTTCCCAAAACCTGTAAAACCAATAGATCTCCCATATGTATTTATCGGTGTTGTTAAATTTCCGCAATACAATTCATTATCATTATTATTATTATTATCATTATTATTATTCCTTTTTTCGGTTATTCTGTCATAATCAGTTTGAGGTTGGGACTCACTCAACATTGTGTGCTGCAGGCTGGTTCGTCACTGGAGTCCGTCCCCCCGCCTCCAGCCCTCAGTCTGACACAGGATGAACTAAAGCATACAGAGGAGCAGCGGCGGAATCCAGATCCGAATCCAATCAAAACACATTCTGTGATTTTGCGTACCTCGGTCAAAAAATATAATGTGTTAGTTTGTGTTTTTTGTGCATTTTTCTGCACAACAATTTGTTTCCCATTTTCTTTCTCCTTAGAAAACACTGAAATCACTCAGTCTTTGATTAAAACACTAAAATTGCTACAAACTGATCAATTGTGAATCACTGTATAACTCATTCCATGCTTTACTGGTGAGTTCTTAGCATGAGAAAGAAATTATTTACATATGTACAGGGTGTTTCCTTAGCCGAGCCACTCAGGGCTCCTTTACAGCCTTGGTTTTGAGCAAGTTCTTTCCGTTCGGTGATATTTTCTCACATCAGTGTCAATTGTTCTAATGTTGACAGTTACTAATTTAATTTTTTGAATTTATGATTTCAAGCAATCACTGGTGTTTTCAGTGATTTTTCTACAAGCCAATTAATCAGCTGATTTAATGCATGCACTCATTCACTGTCACTCCATTCTCTGATTACACACTTCTCTCATACACACACTCCTTTCATTCACACACTGCTCTTATACACGACGTCGCATTCACACACCCCTAGCCGGTCGTCACTGACCTCAGTGACTTTTACTTATAGCCTGTCCGAGCAGTCCTCCTACCTAGGAGCGGTAACCACAGAGCTATTACTTTTTCTTTTTCTCTTGCTGCCCGTACAGACCTTCTGACCTCAAAAGCGGTAGCCACAGCTTAATCTATTTTCTCTTGCTGCCCGTTCAGACCTCCTAACCTTAGGAGCGGTAGCCACAGCTTTACTCTATTTCTCTTGTTGCCCGTGCAGACCTCCTAACCTTAGGAGCGGTAGCCACAGCTTTAATCTTTTAACAACCTGCCCGTGCAGACCTCCTACCTAGGAGCGGTAGCCACAGGTGTTTTTTCCCATCATCTGACCGTTCAGACCCTCAGACGTCTCAGAGGCGGTATCCTCAGATGTGGTTTTCAAATGCTTGCCCGTTCAGACCTGCCCTAAATCATTCTATAAAGCAGCGGTATCCACAAGACTTTAACTCATACTAGGTGCCTACCCGTGCAGACCTTCTCTGATACAGAGAAGCGGTATCCGCAGGACTTTTCTATTTTATATTCTAGGTCTCAGACTATTTTACTATAAAATTTTCTTCATTTAACAAGCTATTTATACTATTTTTCAGAATCAGCTAGATCTCCCGATTCTAAAAAAAATATATATATGTCTTTTAGTGCACTTTTTATGCTAAGCTAACAGGCTAACAAGCTAACATGGGGTATTATCATTCACACCGGGTATCAGGGATGCTACCTAAAGCCCTACCTCTAATGCTAAAATGCTAAGCTCATGCTAATGCTCTGCAAACATGCTAATATGGTACACCTTCCTGCCCCCTAGGTGCCAGTGATATTGTTTTCAACCTTCCTTACAATGCTAACAGGCTAACATGCTATGCTACTTAGCTAATTTGGAATGCTTACTTCCTCCTAATACCCCAGGACACCAATTTCAGCTTTTTCCTCAATGTGACTAATGCTAAGCTAACATGCAACTAGGCCCAATCAACATGCTAATGCTAAATCCTGCTAATCCCCATTTTCCCAATGCAAAATACAGTCACAGTCTGGTCAGTCAAGTCAGTCAACACACAAATCACATCAGAACTCTTACTTTAAATCTAGGATCTTTGGAGGAGAGGCAACGCATCGTCTGTGACCTGGGCGATGACACACTGTGCTCAAAACAACAAGTGTATGCAGAATAAAAAGTGGCTCTGCTTACCTGTATTATGGGGCGCCCCCGTTGTCAGAGCTGCAGTGGCCTCGTCCAAGCCCCAGGCCCCACGGCCTCTCCTGGCTGGCTCGCCAATGTAATGTGGATGGAAAAATCGTGAAGCTGGGCCGGATGTCCTCAGGATCTTCCCCACACTATAAGCACTTCAATACTCAAAAATAATTCAACTGAGTCAAAAGAGTTCTAATATGGATAGAGTTTACTGACAAATCAACAAGTACAGCAAACCCGAGTTAGTTCATGGAGCAACCAACAGTCAAGCGTACAAGCACACACAGACCTGAGTCAGTCCATGAAGTAACTGACAATCCAATGCACACATCTTCTTTTATAGCCATTTTCACCCTCCTTCTGTGGGCCCAAAGTTGTATAACCACCTGCTGACCTTGGCCCAATTTCTGTGATGTTTTCAGCCTGCTCTGAGCCAGACCACAGTTTCCTCCCTTTTTTCCCCCACTGTTTGATATACTCTAACCTCCCACTGCCAGCTGCTGCACTTAATTAAGAATACAAGACTTCTATGATTATGCCCACATCCAACAACACATGACTACATCATGATTATGACTGAATCTGACTAACCTGACCTTTATCAATATGATTGACTTTGATTGACTTATACATAATACTGTAATATTGAGTATGACTTATTTGACCTCTCTGACCTTACCCTGCAATGATTCAATACTGATTCACCATTATACATCAATATTATACCACATTTGGTGAATAACATTTCCCACACCAGCTTTATTGTGTAGGATATCAAACACATATCATAAATTTCACGTTCTAAACACGATATTAATTCAGACACTGACGTTAACTAACGATGTGAAATCAATAAGCTAACGTCGACGATTAGCTAATAATAACAAATGCTAGCTAGCTCTTATATGATGAACTACGGAGGCAAACAGTTGGTAAACATGTAAATTAAACTATTAAGTTGATAATGTGAAAAAACCTTAAAGGAAAATGTGTTATGGGAGCACGAATTTTTAATAATTACCTCTTAAAATGATTTAATCCCACTTTATCAACGTGCCAGACCAGACCGGTGTTCCACGGACCTGAAGCAGCCGTTGACAGCTCGCTTCACTCTTGCGAGAATGTGAGAATGGCACTCGCTCGCGCAGCTTTCTGAGATTTCACCCTAAAGGTTCTCTGGAGGTTCTTTAAAAACCTTCACAGAACCTTCAGATAACCTTTAGGAAATATAAAACTCTCATATAAAAAGAGTCCCTCTCACGATCCGTGCACCACGCTCCACGGGATCTTCTACTGGTGATGCCATTTTCCAAGACAACTGACTGGTCAGTAGGTGGTGCTTTTGTACATGTTGATCTGTTATCTCGAACATAACCTGTTCTGGAGTATATGGAGCCCCTCTGGGGTCATATGGTAGAAAAAAAAACTCGGTGTGTAATCTGTTCCCTCAGATTTGTAATCTGTGCGCACAGTTTTGTAATCTGTTCCCTCAGTTTTGTAATCTGTTCCCACAGATTTGCAATCTGTGCGCACAGATTGCGCTTTTTTTCTACACAGCAGCAAATGGAGCGGGCCATTACACAAAGGCATGCATTCCCCAATGGAGCATCCTGACTGCAACTGAAGTAAGTTCAATTTTATCTAGATTTAACAATAGTAAAATCAGTTAAATTGATTTAGCTTTGTGTTTTTGAAGTTTCACAGCTTGTATGTGTAATTTAGCATGCATTGTGTGAAATTTTACTCGAAAGCCATCATTGATGAGCAGTCAGGCAGCTAGCTTGCTAACATCATGTTAACAGTTAGCTACCATCACAAGCTTGTGTGGTTTGGACGTTTCACTTTTATTTGGGTTAAACCCATTTTGCATTTATTTTGCATTTTACTGACCTATGGGCAAACGGCCAAGCATCAAATATTAACGTTAGAGTTGCTTCCCAATGCTTGTTAGCCAAGCCTTGTGTCAACATGATGGTTAGTGTTTGGGTTTGATTTTTTGTTCGCTCTGGCAGTTCGGTTCGGGTGCACTTTATTGCAAAGTTAGTTACAAAGGAGCACCTCGAACGTGCTAACGTGATGTACTTGTTCTTCTTTAATAGAATGGACCAGTCTTTCCTAACTTTTCTTCGAGACCAACGGAGGCTAGATGAGACTGTTGTCTCCACCTTTATCAATGAGAAGGTAATCTTATCTCATAGCTAACACTTTGTGCATGTGATCTAAAGCCTTGATTTTCAGGTTGTAACCACAAGTGGGTCATGGTAAACTAGGTTTTTATCTGCTCTAAGAATAAAACTGTGTCTATCATGTGTCTCCAGCTGACCACTTGTGTTAATGTTTTTTTTACTAGTAGTTAGCTAACGTTTTCCATCTAACCTTATTATATCTCGCTAGCTAGCACGTCTTCAGAGTTGTCGCACCTGAGATGAGTGAAGCCAGTGTCTGGGGGGTCAGTTTGACATCCCGCATGCTTTAAGATCAGAATAGCATTATAATAACCTTTATTTGCTTATATGAGGATATGTCAAGCTTATGACTGTTAATTAGCCTGATACGATTGAGTTGTACTCCAAATTCCACTTGTAATGTTGTTGTGGTGCGAGTATGCGAACAATCTGCATGCATATTATCCCCATGACAACTATGCACACCGGGTCCGGTGAGAATGATCTGAGTTGCCGTATTCTATTTTCGTAAATAGACTGTGCTTAGATTGAGGATTGAGAATAGATCTCATTGCTCAGAATTTATGAAGATGACGGGTTACCAAAAGTTAGATTCAGCGCACCCTAGCCTATGATATTTATGTAGGCCTATTTAACCAAGCATACTTGTTTATTTAGCCTATTGGTTGGTAGTTTGCTTGATTAATTTATCCCATTGTAAATCTAAATAGTTTTTCATGCCTCAAACTTTTCTGCCTCAGTAAGAACCTTAAAACAAATCATGTTTCCTGGTCATGTATGTGCCATTTGAGCATGCAAATTCAACTCACTGAACATGCATATTTCCTTAAAATAGTTTGGTACATTTTCAGACCGACATATGCATCGACTAGTCAGGTGTGAACCAGTCAAATTATTGCAGTGTTTGTCATTGGTGAGAAACCAAATTAATAAGACGATCTTGATGTGGGAGAAAAATCCCAAAGATGGGCCAGATGTCCTCAGGATCTTCCCCACACTATAAGCACTTCAATACTCAAAAATAATTCAACTGAGTCAAAAGAGTTCAAATATGAATAGAGTTTACTGATAAATCAACAAGTATAGCAAACCCGAGTTAGTTCATGGAGCAACCAACAGTTAAGCATACGAGCGCACACAGACCTGAGTCAGTCCATGAAGTAACTGACAATCCAATGCACACGTCTTCTTTTATAGCCACCCCTTTCACCCTCCTTCTGTGGGCTGCTGACCTTGGCCTTTTTTCTGTGATGTTTTCAACCTGCTCTGAGCCAGACACTACGGTTTCCTCCCTTTTCTTCCCACTGTCTGATATACTCTAACCTCCCACTGCCAGCTGCTGCACTTAATTAAAAATACAAGACTTCTATGATTATGCCCACATCCAACAACACATGACTACATCATGATTATGACTGAACCTGACTGAACCTGACTTTACCTGACCATTATCAATATGGTTGACTTTGATTGACTTAATATATTAATATATAATATATTAATACTGTAATATTGATTATGACTTATTTGACCTCTCTGACCTTACCCTGCAATGATTCAATACTGATTCACCATTATACATCAATATTATACCACATTTGGTGAATAAAATTCCCCACATAATCCCCCCTTTGGGACTGAAACAGTCCCAATCATCCCATAGAGGGAGGCTAAAATACATATATCGTTACTGAGTACCTGAATTATACATGAGGTACCTGAAAGTTAGATAGTTTTGAAAACCACACAGTCTGGAGATAACATATCGGCACACTCTTATATTGTAAACACACAGTATTTGAATACATCAGGACACTTCTTATCCCTCTTCCTGTGACAGCGGAGTTTTTCTGACCCATGAGCAACAAGTCTCGGGTATTTTAGTCACACGCTCAAAATAAGGGTGTGATCCAGAGTGAAATTCACCATCACAGGAGTACAACCTGGAAAACCTTTCCTCCCTGTTTTGCGGGGAGCAAGTAAAAGCCAAGTTGTACCTATCTCCCTTACCAAGACCCAAGAGAAAACCTCCTAGTCAGTAGAGGGAAAACCCTTAGGCCTTAGCGTACAATCTTTCACAAACATTCAGTGTATTAGTAATTATTAGCATGTATTTGCAGCAAGTTGTCTTGAACACTGTCACAGTCACATACCATTGTACAGGTCATCCGTTGTGACCTGGAGCTTCAAACCCTGTATTACCTAATCTGTGACCCATCTGTATGATGATTTGACATACTCTTAAAATGTGCTACTTAAAACAATGTTAGTGGTTTCATAAGAAAAATATCCACTGTCTAAAGATACACAGCTTAGGTGTTAAGAAACCTCTTCAGATTATTGAAAATCTGGCATCAGGATGTTAAGAAATCCTGGCTTGTGATGAATATCAAAATTATGGGTGCGAAGAAACCCCTGCAGGTGTTATAAAGGAACCTGGCATCAAACCACACATTAAACTCTCTTCAGGTGTTAAAGAATAATCTGGCAGTAAAAATGATCACAGTAAAAGTTCATATGGTTGCTTTCGTTGTCTTCAGCCCAGGCACTTTGCGTGTCGTTGAGAGCCACTAACACGAGAGGTTACCAGCACCTCGATGTTCGTGTTAGCTTGGAATCCATCGTGATGATTAAGAAGCGTGTAGGGTGTCCCATAGAGGCAGCTGGAGGAGACTCTTCTCCAACTGTCCGAGCTTTCAAACAATAATGCCTGTTTTAACAAGACATTCAAAAACTGGTTTAATGCCAATACATACAACTCAAAATGAACCTTTCCTTCAGACAACTGATCTTCAAAACTCTCATCTCTCCCTTCAGATATGTGTGTTGTGCAGCGCAGGTCTTGTGGTTTGCAGTCTGTGTGTGTGTGTGTGTGTGTGTGTGTGTGTGTGTGATGTTCATGTGCTTCCTGCACTAACTGGTTATTTATAGAACCTGTTGCAGCATCAGGCCGGCACCACTCATAGGCGTAAAGCAACATATCTGGACAATATTATATTTAACCATTAGTTCTGTTCTGAGGTCAAAATTATGCCTGATCTACACAGCAGATCCCCTTTGAGCAGATTAATGGGGCAGAATGGTGACAGCAACAATGAATGTTTACTTTTAGTTCATCATGGCAGGACAATGGGGCATTATATTTTTCTAAGACTGATGTTCTTGAGGCACATGTTCTCATATATTTACCACTTAATTTGGGTTTTATTTCAAATTCTTTTCCCATAATTACTGACTCTGTAGCCCCAGAGTCAACTAAAAACGTGACTGCTTGCCCTGAGATCTGTAGTATTAACTCTAACCTGATTTTATATGCTTTGTGACCCAATTTAGCACGTTCCCTCCTTTTGACCTTTCTAATTCTGTTTAACCTCAGTGTGCGCAATCACTTGTTTACTAAAGTGTGTGTAGGCATATTCATGAAGGCCTCTGATATGTATTTAACATGTTACTGACAGGTGGTGTGGATTGTTGTTCAGGTGTCTTTTCTGAATATGTGCTTGCCTTCTTCAAAAGTGTGTGTTGGGTGTTATCACCTTCCTGATGTGTAGGATGTTCCTCACTGTGCGTCAGTGAACCAGTTGATGCCAACCCCTCCCTCTCCTCAGGCTCCACCTGGCATCAGTCTGCTTGATTTCTGTCCTTCCTCTCAGGACTAGCTTTGGCCCGATGTCCATGTTTGTCGCACACAAAGCCTGCGTTGGAGCGCTCATGTCCTCCTCTTCTTCCACGCCCCTGATGCCTCTGTTGCGTGCACGTCGTCTGGTGTGACTTTGGAACATTATCATCACAGCCATTTGTAGATCTTTCTCTCCTTTTTTGTCTTTCTTCTTCTTGGTCTCTCTGACGATTTTCTCAGTATGCACTGCATGTGCTTTGATGACAGACAGTTTTCCTGAATCCCATGTAATGCATGTTTGTTTCAGCACGTTGCTAATTTCAGGTTTCAGTCCATTGATGAAGCTGTTTCTGCGTAGAGACCACTTCATGAACTTCTCCTCGTCTGTCAGGTCTGAATGGTGATGAGATTGTCGTTGATTCTTTGTCGAGTCTGTGTCCTGATCGGGTGCAGCGCAGAGATAGGGGAAGGTCTTTGTCCGATCTCCCTGTTGCTCCCAGGAGATTGAGATCTGGTTGTACAGCTGGAGGAGCACTGGGATTTGAGCAGAGTTGTATGGTGGTGGAGCTGAGTCGAGGTCAGAGTCCTGCATTTTGAGACACTGAGACACAGATGAGATTTTCCTGTCCCTGCCTTGCGTCTTCTTTCCCTCTTTTATCTTACTGCTACCTGATCCCATTTTGAAAAAAGTCTGATAATTAATTTTTGTTACTATTACTTTAAATTTAAAACATTTCCACTTGTTGCTACAATCAATTTTCACACTATTAAGAATTTACCAATCCCTTTGTTGATGTTATTAATCTCCACTTTTTATATGTTTTAATCAATTATCTTGAACAGATAATCAAACAACTTCATCAGAGCACTTTGTCTCCGAGATTGACATTCCCCCTTGTAATACAGTCATTGCATCCTGCAATAAATTAATTCAGCACTGAAATGCCTACTGTGCTACAATAATCAAAGTTATATTTCCAGGTTTTTCCCAAAACCTGTAAAACCAATAGATCTCCCATATATATTTATCGGTGTTGTTAAATTTCCGCAATACAATTCATTAGTATCATTACTATTATTATTATTATTATTATTATTATCATCATCATTATTATCATTATCATTTTTCCTTTTTTCGTTTATTCTTTCATAATCAGTTTGAGGTTGGGACTCACTCAACATTGTGTGTGCAGCAGGCTGGTTCATCACTGGAGTCCGTCCCCCCGCCTCCAGTCCTCAGTTTGACACAGGATGAATTAAAGCATACAGAGGAGGAGCGGCGGAATCCAGATCCGAATCCAATCAAAACGCATTCTGTGATTTTGCGTACCTTGGTCAAAAAATATAATGTTAGTTTGTGTTTTTTGTGTATTTTTCTGCACAACAATTTGTTTCCCATTTTCTTTCTCCTTAGAAAACACTGAAATCACTCAGTCTTTGATTAAAACACTAACATTGCTACAAACTGATCAATTGTGAATCACTGTATAACTCATTCCATGCTTTACTGGTGAGTTCTTATCATGAGAAAGAAATTATTTACATATGTACAGGGTGTTTCCTCAGCCGAGCCACTCAGGGCTCCTTTACAGCCTTGGTTTTGAGCAAGCTCTTTCTGTTCGGTGATATTTTCTCACATCAGTGTCAATTGTTCTACTGTTGACAGTTACTAATTTAATTTTTGAATTTATGATTTTAAGCTATCACTGGTGTTTTCAGTGATTTTTCTACAAGCCAATTAATCAGCTGATTTAATGCACGCACGCATTCACTGTCACTCCATTCTCTGATTACACACTCCTTTCATACACACACTGCTCTTATACACGACGTCGCATTCACACCCCCCTAGCCGGCTGTCACTGACCTCAGTGACTTTTACTTATAGCCTGTCCGAGCAGTCCTCCTACCTAGGAGCGGTAACCACAGAACTATTACTTTTTTTTTTTTTTACTTTTTACTTTTTCTCTTGCTGCCCGTGCAGACCTCCTAACCTTAGGAGCGGTAGCCAATCCATTTAAAGTGGCTCTGCTTACCTGTAAATCGGGGCGCCCCTGTTGTTAGAGCTGCAGTGACCTCGTCCAAGCCCCAGGCCCCACAGCCTCTCCTGGCTGGCTCGCCAATTTGATGTGGGAGAAAAATCCCAAAGATGGGCCAGATGTCCTCAGGATCTTCCCCACACTATAAGCACTTCAATACTCAAAAATAATTCAACTGAGTCAAAAGAGTTCAAATATGAATAGAGTTTACTGATAAATCAACAAGTATAGCAAACCCGAGTTAGTTCATGGAGCAACCAACAGTTAAGCATACGAGCGCACACAGACCTGAGTCAGTCCATGAAGTAACTGACAATCCAATGCACACGTCTTCTTTTATAGCCACCCCTTTCACCCTCCTTCTGTGGGCTGCTGACCTTGGCCTTTTTTCTGTGATGTTTTCAACCTGCTCTGAGCCAGACACTACGGTTTCCTCCCTTTTCTTCCCACTGTCTGATATACTCTAACCTCCCACTGCCAGCTGCTGCACTTAATTAAAAATACAAGACTTCTATGATTATGCCCACATCCAACAACACATGACTACATCATGATTATGACTGAACCTGACTGAACCTGACTGAACCTGACTTTACCTGACCATTATCAATATGGTTGACTTTGATTGACTTAATATATTAATATATAATATATTAATACTGTAATATTGATTATGACTTATTTGACCTCTCTGACCTTACCCTGCAATGATTCAATACTGATTCACCATTATACATCAATATTATACCACATTTGGTGAATAAAATTCCCCACAATCTCCCATTTTGGCAGCAAGCTAACTAGTGTGACTGGGTGGTATGAAATCAGTTGGAACAAATTATTGCGCAAAAATCGAGGTCCTTGCGAATGAAAATCCTCACTTTCGGAGTTGAGAGCTTTTGGACAGTGTGTGTTTGTGCTCGTGTGCTACTGTGTGAGAGAGAGAAGGAGAGAGAACGCACACTCGACCAGTAAATTACATGCTTATTTCACCTAATTGGAACATGGTTGCCTTTACATGGCCCTTGTTCCTAACGATTTAGAAATGTTAACGAGTGCTTTTAAAGTTTAGGACTCAGAATATGTATAACCAGTGAAAAAATTGCTTTATCCATGTTTTCAGATTGACTGCTATGCTGTCCATGGGATGACAGATGACGAGCTAATTAGATATGTACCCAAAATGGGAGACCGGATAGCAATTCGGCAGTACTGCAGAAGAGAAGTGGCGGCGCTGGAGGGAAGCACCACAACTGTCTCCAAAGTGGCACAAAGCCTGATGACAAAAATACAACAAAGAGCCCCCAAAAAGAGTCTGGGTAGGGATGATCGTTCTGAAAAAATGTCTGGGAACTCAAATGCTTTAAAAATGGAGCGTACTTATCAAATGGGATTGTTTGAAGAAGTTGGGGACTCTTTCATTCAAGTTAAAGAGAAAAGAGGAGGTGGCACCAGACACCTAAAAGCAGCAAAGACCGCCACAATGGCAGAGTTGATGGAAATCGGAAAGGACTTATTTTTTCCAAATGGAAAATGTAAGA
Source organism: Macquaria australasica (assembly GCA_005408345.1). Classification (NCBI taxonomy): domain Eukaryota; kingdom Metazoa; phylum Chordata; class Actinopteri; order Centrarchiformes; family Percichthyidae; genus Macquaria; species Macquaria australasica. Next base: position 1,953 of record SEMN01002041.1, on the reverse strand, counting down.
TTGGTGATTTAAATGAATTTGTTTTTACAATGAGGGACTTCACAGAAGAGGAGCTTGATCCTATGTTGACACTGGGTCAACATTATGAAAATCGGAAAGTAAAAATGTTGAGACTCTACCTATCTTGTAAAACAAGGACTGACACTGGAACCCCCCCTGCATCAGCTTCTTCGCCTGGAACTATGTCCACAGTTGGTGGATGTGAAACTTCAAATGAAGGAAGTTGCCTTTCAACAGAAAATGAAGGAAGTTGCCTTTCAACAGAGAATGAAGGAAGTTACCTTTCAACAGAGCACATGGATATGTACCCCATTATCGTCGATGAGGAAATTCAAATAGGGTACGCTTTCCTGGATGATGACAACCCTCTTGATGATACTCTGCCACTAGACCAAGTTCATGTGGGAAGTGTATCATTTGATGAACCACCAAAGATCACAAAGCTAAGGCTTCACAGGGGAAATGTTTTCCAAGAATTAAATGCTGCCTGTAAGGATGGTTGTCTATCTATAGATGACTCTCTTTTGGAGGTTGAGATGGTTCTACCCAATGGTACCACAGAGAAAGGAGAAGACAATGGCGGAGTTTTGCGTGACGCGTTAAGTGAGTACTGGGAGACATTTGTTAGGAAATGCACAGCCGGAAACACACTGAGAATACCTACGACAAGACATGACATGAAAGATGAGTGGGAAAACGTAGCTAAAGTGATGGTCGTAGGCTACAAAAAATTATTTGTAAATTAAAAATTTTATTAAATTAAAAATTTCCCCGCTGTGGGACAATAAAGGCTTATCTTATCTTATCTTATCTTACAACATGCTGAATTACTTCCCCATAGTATTGGCCAAGCCCTTCATCTCCTACTGTCTTGGACTTAAAATCATGGATGATGACCTGTTTTCAACATTCTTAGAAACAGTTCCCACTGAAGAAAAGGAAGTTGCTGAGCAAGCAATGAAAGACTTCAAACCTGTGTCTGGAACAGAGGAATGGTTGGATTTCCTAGATGCCCATGATGTAAAACTTCTTGTCACCGAAGAGAATGTCAGGAAAACATTACTTGAGGTGGCACATAAAGAAATAGTGCAGGATGCAGGATCCAGCATATATAGCAGAGTGTTGGAGCACTGTGTTGACAAGGCTGAAACTGCCCCCAGGGGGATTGGATGAAGTGATGGCCAGCCTCACTCCTACAACCAGGAAGGTTGTAGCCAAGCTATGTTATGAAACCCTAAACAAGAGAGAACATGAGATTCTGGATTTCCTGAAGAAGTTCATCAGAAACTGCACTGAAGCTCGGCTGAGGAAATTTCTCAGATTTTGCACTGGTAATTTATCAAGATTATTTTAATTGCATACAGTTATTTGATGGTATGTTGTGTGTACTGTTGTTTCTTTGAATCTATTGTTTGGTGCTGTAAAACTTACATTGGAAAGATCACAGTAATATGATTCCTTGGTCAAAACCCCACGAGAATTCTCTAAAGAGACAAGCTGAGCCTCTCAGACAGCCCGCAATATAACAGAAAAGAATTAGACATCAATCAAATTGCTGCTGTTTGTATGCCCTGTATAGAAATGATAATTTCACTAATAGTCATGGAATTTCATTGACTAATTGATGGTGTAATTGACAAAGCCATATTATTGGCCTTCTGTAAATCAATGGAATTATGAAGAAGGACCTCCTTAAATCTATTGACAGGCAGTAAAGATCAAAGCATATTTGCAAGTTTAATTGGGGAAAATAAACTGTGTTGACTAAATAAGTCTTACTGGACTAAGACTTTAACTACCAATCAGTCAAATACTTGTCTTGTCTTCTATAGGTGCAGACCTTCTGGTTGCCAAGGATATCCATGTCCGATTCGTTGAGCCAAAGAGTACCTTTACAAGAAGCCCCCAGTCCCACACATGTGGGTGTGTGTTGGAAGTCCCAAACAACTATGG